>SNQJ01S0193347.1:0-17765 GCA_010110895.2 Picea sitchensis | reverse complement strand
ATCTTGTACTTGAACATTTAAGTGGGGTAAAAGGAGGTTGCCCCCTCGAAGAGGCTTATTATCTGAAATTATCTCAGTTTCAAGGCGTTGAGTACTTTTCCTGAGGTTTTTCCATGCTATATTGATGTTTGGTTCTTAACAGTATTATTGCATGCGCGCCTTGCATGTGACTTTACCTTATATGTGCTTCTTTTCCTGCCAGCTATCGTTCTCCCACTTCGTTCTTTTCTTTCCAAAAATCCTTTTCCCCAAAATGGGCTTGCGCCCAATAGCCCCCCAACACTGACACGTGGCTCATCCTGAGCCACGTAATCTTTTCATGCTCCCTCGAACACCTCTGTTAGGCTGTGGAACTTTTCTGTAAGTTCCCTTCCTCTTTTTTGGACACACGTGGCCTTTTCCATGAGCTCCTCTGATGCTTGCACTGTGATCTCCTCCTAGATCATTTCTACGCACTCTGTCTGTGCTTGAACCATGTTCTTCTTTTCCTCCTCCAACTACACGATAACATATGTTGCTATCTCTTGGTGATTTTCCATTTGCACCTGTCTCTCATGCCTCTGCGTCTGCACTACTATTATATATGCTTGCATCTTCTTCATGTCTTGTGCTCCCTTGAGACGCTCAGTGATGCTCATTGTTTTCTACCTCTGCTTGAGGTCCTGGATGGATGTGCTTATCTTTCCTTCTTCATGGTCCCACTACTGGACCTGTTCATCTTCCTCCAATACTATCCACAGTTTCATTTCCCTATTAAACAAGTCTGCAACTACGCTAACTTGTCTTTCTATTTCATCCATTTTTCCTGCAGCTTCTTGTCTCCTTTGTTCTTTCACCTCTGGGGGAGTTGTAGGAATGAGTTTTTCCTTGAGGTTTTCAATATCCTACCGATTTTGATCAATTGTTTACATAATATGATTAATATTCTGCATTGTGTTGGGATCTGCTACTTGCACATTGTTTGGGATTTTGTTATAGGATGTAGTCACTCCCTGCTCGAGCCTGTCCGCGTGATCTTTCTGTTCTTCTTTCTCCACAGTAAGCTGGTCACATGTAATTTGTAGAATTTTCATGACTCCTCTGCTCACCTATAGGTTGGTGGAATCTGTGTGGACTCTCAACTTCACTTCCTACATGACACTCACTTATAGCCCGTAAAGAGCCTTCATGGGTATCTGCACTATTATTATGTCCAGCGCTTCGACCAAGTGTAGTGGTGTTCATGGTATTTCAGGATTAAGCCTGATCATTTCGCGTGTGATGGTAAATGTGTCGCTGCTCTGGGTGACAAATTGTACCATCTCTTCATCCTGCTTCTGCACAGGTGGCCTTGGTACCACCTTCTGATGTTGCGCAGTAGCCTAATATTATGTGTGGCCCCGTAGTTGTTGTATATTCTCATGGATTTCTATTAGCTTGGCCATGATATTCTCTCTCCGTGCCTCTATAGTTTTGACTGCTTTCTAACTCTTGTCTTGGACCTTGTCCACGATGAGCTCTGCATCATCCCGAGTGAGGCTGATGTCTGGGTCCTTTGTTTCATATTTTATTTTATCGCACACATATGTTCCTTGTGCAACCTCCTTTGTTGATTGTGAGGGTTGTATCCCACTAGTTGTGCCTGAGAATATTTCCTGATGACCCTGTGTTGGCTTCTTCATCTCATCCTATGGTTGACTTCATGTTCATGCTGCTATGGGCATTCTCCTTGGTTTTTTCAGGATTGCATTCCCACTTGGCACTGTCCACGTTGTTGTTATCTGAGTATTATCAGCCAGACTCCCTATTCATGTTGAAGAGTGTGCCTCAGTTGTGTATTTAGGCTTAGAAGCTGCATCACACCTATCATGGTGGTGGGTTTTGTTTTGTTGTTGTTGTTATCTAAGTATTATCATCCAAACTCCCTGTTCATGTTGAAGAGTGTGCCTCCGTTGTGTATTTAGGCTTAGCAGACTGCATCACACCTATCACACCTTGAAGGAGACCTTGAAAGACATATCAAGGAAGGATGTTGCAAAAACTTACTAGGTCTCCTTCCTTGAAATCCTTCCTCTTTATATGTCTTTCATGCCAATATTTATCTCTTTCTTTTTTTACCTCCTGATGAAATCCTTCTAGAATCCTACCTCCTCCATTTCCATGAGCTAGTTTATCCTTTATTTTACAACACTGTGTTCTCTCATGTTGGTAATTTCTACGACGTGTAGACTAGGTACCAAAAATTCCAATGGTACCACTTCTTCTTGTCCATACACCATCCTGAATGGTGTCTGTCCTATCAAATTTTTGCATGTAGTCATGTATTCCCATAATACTGTTGGTATCTTCAAATCTCATTCATCCCTGTTGACATTGCAAACCTTAGTTAATGAATTCTCCAAGATCTTGTTGAAGGATTCTACTGTTCCATTTACTTGAGGGTGGTATGGTGTACTCTTTTGATGATAAACTTCAAACTCCTCAGTCATAGCCTTGATAGTGTTATTGATATAGTGAGTACTTTGGTCACTCATCGAAATCCTTGGACATCCAAATATAGTGATCACTTTCTCAAACAAGAAGTGTCTTGTTGTCTCTGTGATGTAATCGTTTACTAGTGTTGCTTCTTCCCATCTTGTTAAGTATTTTGTCGCAGTAATGATATGCCTTGCTTCTAACCTCTTTGTTGGTGGGTTAATTGATCCCACAAAGTCTATTTCCTATTTGTTGAATACTTGCAAGGTTACTTGTGGTATTAGAGGCATCTCATCCCTTCTATTAGTTTTACCAACCCTCTGACAGACATCACATCTCTAGAAATATATGCAGTAGTTTTTCTTTCATAATGTCCTCCAGCTATTCTAGGCCTTTCATGCTCTAATACACATCTTCTCAAAATGTTGTATGCACCCATTTTGTATAAGTGTCCTGCAATCAATTGATAGTCTATAGCTCTAAAAACCAAAATTTTCTTCTACGCAATGTTAAATTCCCGTGGCGCAATCCATGTACTCAAGTATTCAATGATTTCAACAAAATATCCATCAACTATTTGTACTGAAAAAAACTACACATCAGGGAAATTCTCCTCTAAATTTCTAGGTTCCTCTCCATTGGTGACCCTTGACAAGTGATCAGGTCATGCATTCAACTTCCCTGGTTTGACTATCACTTCAAAATCAAATTCTTGAAATAAAAATAACCATCTACAGGTTTTCCCCCACAACATTGGCTTATTGACTAAGTACTTGAGGGAAGAATGGTCTGTGAATTTCTTAAAATGTTTTCCAAGTAAATAGTGTCTAAACTTCTGCAGTTCATATACCATTGTCAGGCCTTCTCTTTCTGTAGTATTATAGTTTTGTTCTGATTTTGATAGTTTTCTGCTAGAAAATTCTATGGGATGGTCTAACTTCCCTGCTTCAGGTTGCGCCCGAATATCTCCAAGTGCTATGGCTGATGCATCTACATGCACATGAAATGTCTTTTCCCAATCTAAGAATACTAGTATATGTGTTGTGACCATCTTCTCTTTCAACCCTTGCTGACAGTCCTCATCCCATTGAAATATGATATCTTTCTTGAGCAGTTTCTCCCTCGACGCAATGATCTGCACGTACCCTTTTATAAAAAAAATGTAGTAACATGTATGTCCCAATGTGGCTCTCAACTGTCGCGCTGATTTTAGTGGTGGAAAATTCACAATTATTGCAATTTTTGTAGGATCCACTATTAGACCTTGTTTGCATACTATATGACCCAATAAAATTCCAAAAGGTGTCCAAAATATGCATTTCTTAATGTTCAAGGATATCTGGCATTTCCTGCATCTTTCCAACATTAGCCTTAACACCTCTACATGGTCTTTCAACATAATATATATTGTCCAATCATCCATGTACACTTCTAAAAACTGATGGATGAATTCTTTGAATGCATCTATGACTACTCTTGATAATATTGTTGGTGCATTCTTCAGTTTAAAAGGCATGACTATGTATTTATAGGATCCCCATTCCATGGAAAAGGTAGAATTATACCTGTCTTCTGGAGCTATTTTTATTTGGTGGTAGCCTGAGAATCCATCTGTGAATGAATATGCTTCCTGACCTCCCACATTCTCTAGGACTTCATCAATAAAAGGGGTAGGAAAAGGGTCATGTAGGAAAGCATCATTCAACTTCCTTAAGTCGAAACATATCCTTATGCCTCCTTGATTCTTCTCATGAACAACCATAGGGCTTATCCATTCTAATTCTTCTACTAGTTCAATGATTCCAACTTCCAACATTCTATCAATTTCTACTTTCACTTTATGTTGATATATTGGATTTAGTTTATACGATCGTTGTCTGACAGATCTAGCCTCAGGTTTGAGAGGTATCTTCATCTCACCTATCTCTCTGACTATACCTTTCATTTCAGTGAAGGTCATTGGGAACAGGTCATTGTACTCATGGATTAACTATGTTATCCTCTCCATTGTTTGTTCATCCCAATAGTCTCCAATGCTGGCCATTTTGGGATTATCAATTGTCACAATGTTAAATTTCTTCACCCTGATTGACATAGAAAAAAATTATGATTCCAGAGATGGACCTTCCACCACTCTTTCACCTTCAACTTAGGTAATATGGATGTTTCACGGGTCATCTTCATCTGGTGCTTCTTATTCCACATGATAGCATGACAATAGTTCCTTAACTTCCTGTCTGTTCTACTGTTGATACTCTGTTATAAGCTCAACCTTTGGTTCATCAAAAAATATCACTCCTCTTATCTTTTTGAGTGTTAAATCCATGTCAGGGTTCTCATGTTCAAATGAGAAAATGACTATACAATTTTTTTGTAATGTTGTCCATTCTGCAGTGCCTCTGTGCAGTTCCTGGTCTACATACCAGTTTGTTGGAATTCCTTCCAATGTGTGGATGAAGTGATGAGTCCATGCCTCTGGTGGTGTCATCCTCCATAGTGTTCTACATTTCTCCAAGTGTTCTGTTGGTGTCCCCTGAACATCATATCTCTGCATCTCATTGCTTGTCGACTCTGCATCGAATCTAATGTGCACTAATCGCTTACTTTGGTACCAATACTTATCTATTTCCTTGTTCACACCCCACCATATTGAAGGTGTAGCCTTAAGTGCGATATCTAGGGATAAGAACCTCTAATTATCTGATACTTCCTCCTAATATTTCATCAGGAACTCTTCCAAGTCGTTCACCCCATGAAAACTAGGAGGTTCTCTTATGTCTGTACCCACCCATATTATTGTGCGGTCTATTCTTGCACACCTTCTTGTATATACCTCATGTAGGTGTTGTTTCCAATTCTCCATTCTTGTATCTGAATCAGAATCACATGAGGTGATACTTCTCCTGCTAAGTACCCCATATGCAGTTGGATTAATGTAATCTTTTGTGCACGCGATGGTTATGTACATCTGGTTGATTTCTTCCAGATCTAAGAAAGTGGGTTCTACAAACATTTCAACTTCGGATGGGTCCAATGGTGCATTGAACCTATATTCCCATGACTCAAAAGTCATTTTCCTTGTCTTCAAATTAATTATGGCATAATTATCAAACACCCAATCCAGTCCAAGCAATACGGGATATGGTGTTGTGTCATCTACTATTTCAATGACTTCAAAGTCTTCCTTAGTGCTCACTCCATCCAAATCCACTGTCACTCCTTTCAGCCTCTCAATTGGAAGAACTCTATGTTGGTTTGATAACTTTATTTGAATTGGTGAGTAGCCTAACGTTGGCTCTCCCATGCATTTACATGTCTTCTTTGGTAAGGAAATTAATTCAGATCCTAGATCCAATATAACATCTCCCATGTTGAAATCTATGATATTGGCATTCAATATAAATTCTCTACTTGTCCTCTTTCTGGAATGGATTTGATTGACTGTTCTCTATTATGTTTTCCCCTCAATGTTTATGTTACATCCATCTACCAAATTCTATAAGATTGTAACAGATGATGGACTTTGAATAACTGAACACAGGATTGCAGAAAAAATTGGATATTACTTACTTGGTCTCCAAGGTGTACTTCACTGGTGTGGTCCATTGCTGATGACATTTCATATATGGGGGAATATTAATTATGTTGCACAACAAATGTAGATGCACCATTCTGCTTGATAGACTCTTTTCTTTCCTCCTTGAAGGTTTCTTTCTCCTTTCCTGCATCAAACTGCTTTAGTGGCTCAATATTCTTCTTCACCCATTGGTGTTGTACTAGATCTTGTTTGACTCTATCATTTCCTATTTTAGCACCTCCACCCATCACTATGTTGATATTCTTATCATTCTCTCTAGCTTCTGCATAGATCCATTGTACGTTCTTATTATTATTATTTATCTTTTCATGTATATTCCCCAACAATGTTGTACAATCCTCTGTATCGTGATTTGTTGCGCGACAATACATGCATGTCGCAATTGGAAGTGGACATTCCATTGAATAATTCCCTAGTTGTTGTTATTTATGGAATACTATTGGACCTCTTCCTCATCCAAATCCTCCTCTGCCTCTTCCTCCACATTTTTAGCCAGCATGATCTCCACGCGGTGTATTATACTGGGGTACTTGATTTTATTGCGTGGGGTTATACTATGGCTGTGCAGTGTTGTATTGCAGTTACACGTTGTTATACTTCTGCGGTGCAGTGTTATATTGAGGTGGTACCTGATTAAACTAAGGTGCATCTTGGCATTCCATCCTTTATGCTTGCACCCTATACATATCCGAAGTTCGCTCCCCTCATTAGATCCATTTTTATGCAATCTTTATCATCATGCCCTACTGACTTGCAAAAAGTATAGTATGCATTATTTGGTACTATCTGGTACTTTTCCATCATAGGGAAATGATATGGATCATGCCCATGTGTTTTAAAAATCTCGCACCAGGGTCCTCCTGTTAGTAAGGGATTTAGCATTCTTGTTGCCATATACTACACGAACTTTGGGCATTCGTTCTAGTGGTGTCCTTCTATCCTGCATGTGGTACACCAAACAACTTCTCTCTTGTCCTTGCCCTTATTCTGATTTAGTTGAAAGGTTAGATTATTCATATCCTCCTTCAGTTCCTCTATGGATGGATATGTCTTATGATACTTTTTTTCTTCTAGTTGTAAGGCTTCCTGTAGAGCCTCTGCTTGAGTATGGATTTTTTGTTGTCTGAGTGGGAATTTCAGATGTGGTAACAAAGAATTAAAAAAAAAATGCCTATGTTGCATGTCATTCATGGAATACCTCAATTTCCGTTTCAAACATTTGAATCTCTAGTCAATTTCCTAGACATATTCTCTTGGTTTCTATCTGATATCTATCATCTCATTCATGTATTGATCCTCTGAGTTGGGCTTCTGGAACTCATTTATCAATAGTCTTCTTACTTCTTCCAACATCCTTGTTGTCCCTAGTGAATTGTTTACATATAGAATCATGTACTAGTCTAGTGCACGGTCTCTTAGTGTGATGGATAACTGTGCCAACTTTGTGTTCTCATCTATGATCTATTTTTCTTCCCAGATCTTTGCACAAATAAATAGGTGTTTTTTCGGGTCTTCTGCTGCCTCACCCCTAAATTATGGTAACCTAATAGTAGGATCATGTCCTTCCATTGAAAACTACATTGGACTACTACCTCTGCAAGGTGCATATCCTTGACTAATGCTTCCTGAATTGGCTCCCCTAGTTGATGCGTTGTGACCAGATCCTTGTCATGTCGTTCTTATGCCACTAAAATTCAGTTGATTAAACAGTGGTGTTCTTTCTGGTGTATTAGTCACACATGGGTTTATGGGTTCCACACTGAAAATGACATGGATAGGATTTATTCCTTCTGTTCTTGCCCTTGGGCCTCTCCTCTTCCTCTCATACCTTGTGTGTAGGATTTCCTAAATCTGCTCCATAGCCCAAAGATCCTCTACATCCTCTTATTGTTCATCTTATATTGGTAGGGTACTCCACTGTGCGTTTTTTCGACTGTTGCCATGATCTGCTTGATCTGATATTCCTCCATCATGATTGGTTCCAAGGCCTCCTCCTTCTTTCCTTCATCCATATCTTCCTCCATTTCTCCATCTCTTGTCATTGTTCCCCCCCCCTCCCCCATGCACACAGGGAAGTTTAGTTTCTAACTCCATAGTCATTACACCTTTTTTATATAATAATATATTTATGGAAGTATAGAACGACCTAATATACCTTCCTCGCGGTCCTTTTAGGAACTCTTTCTCTACTGTTCTATAATATTTAGCCGTGTCTACTATAAATTCTATGATAAATCCTACAACAATATTGTTTAACCAGAAATATACTACGCTTGTGAATTTGTTATCAACTTGTTGTAACTGTGTGATATAAATAGGATTCCACTCTAACTATGTTATCTGATTTGTCACATGGTTGTCTTTCAACCTTAATATCGACTCCTACAACACATGTGGGAAATCATATAAAAATACGTCATGCAAGTTTCCAAATACATACTTGTCCAGATATTTGCGTGGTGTTATTTTAGGGTTTTTGTTGTCTTTCTGCGCAAACTACAGATCTTTCATCTTCAACCAGCTTTTAATCTCCGCCTCCATTGGATTCCATGGTCCAAACATTACTTTTTATACCTTCATTCTCTTCGTGATTATTTCACAGATCCCACTCACTCAATCTCATGCATTTTCAACCGACAACAGAACCATTTGTTGGTTACAACTCTCTTGCTACTTCTTAAGCTGACCCAGGTTTAGATCTAAACAAGATTCCAACAAATCCCTCTAAAACTATCGGACCTCCTAGTACACTAGAAGGCAACACAACACACAGAGTGTACTGCGTAGACTCACCCAAGATAGTTCTATGGGTGGCTACAATGCTTAGGTGCTTGCAACCTGGAAATGAGTGGGGATATGGGATTGTACTTTGTGATATTCATTTATTTACTATTTCATCCATCTAGATTTAATATACTGTCTTTCTTTATCCATGCATGTGAATCAACAAATATAACTACTTCATCAAGACATTCATCTAAGAGGTTACCATTGAAAAAAAATACATAAACAATAACCATTCACATAACACATGATCTATCTTGGTTCACCCCCTCCTAGGCTACGTCCACAAATATTTGGCTCTCAAGCTCTTTTTTTATAGTTTCTCCAATTCATGGCATTGCACACATTACATTCTCCAATCTTACAATCTCAACAGGCCCCATGATCCCTGTGAGGCTAACTAGATCACGCCAGACTCCTTAGCCTACAATATAACCCTTGGGATAGAATTTCTTAACTCTCCTACAAATCATCAACTTACAAAAAGATGACATATCTTATGATCTTCCTCCTAGATACACAAAACAATCCTCTCTTATATGCTAGAGCCTCCAAAACACATCTCTCGCTCATCGACCTAGACCTCCTAGGTACTTATTTATACTTATTCTTGGCTTAACAACCATTACAATATCTTACCAAAACCCTAAACCTAGCATGGTTAGGTATTCTTTCATAGGCGCCTTGCATGCTTTCCTCCTTTACATGTGGATTTACCTTGTAAGTGCTACTTTTCATGCCAACTGTCTTTCTCCCACTTCATGCTTTTCTTTCCAAAAATATCCTTCACACCCAATATGTAGTTTCTAGACATCTCATCATTGGGCGTGACTTATCAATATGTTGTCAAAATTGAGCATAAATTTAAACAAAAGAAGAGGGAGTTTGGATATGAAAATTCCTCGTAGCAGAAGCAGGGAAAAAGGGCATACCGAACCTCGGTCAAGACTGCCACCATATTTTCCCCTTTCCTGTTAGTACACGGTGTGGAGTCAATATTACCTATTGAATGTGAAATCCCTTCTCTTAAGTTGGAAATCGCGCTCCTCCCTGAAACTTCCAATCTCGAGTGATGCCTTGTACACCTAGAGAGTCTTGACGAGCACCGTTGAGACACCTCTACAACTATCGAGGTGAAAAAAATATGTGTCAAGGTCCAGTACGATAATTCTATCTATCCTCAGTTGTACACTAAAGGTGACTTGGTCCTTTTATATGATCAATACAAAGAACCATTGGGGGCAGAAAAGTTTAAACCCATGTGGCATGGTCCCTATATCGTGCGACGTGTCTTAGAAAAAGGTGCCTATGAGTTAGAATATTATGAAGGGAATATGTTGGCTAAGCCCAGGAATGGACTCTACTTGAAACGATATTACGCATGAGTCCCAATATTGGGCACAACTCTTTGTATACTAATGTAATTTAGTGTATATATCTTTTCCCTTTCTTTTTTTGTCTTCAACTTGCTTATCGATTTTTCCCTTGGTTGGAAAATGTCAACGGAGTCTTCAGTCTATTTAGGATTCACAGATGGATCCAATCGTCATACACAAAACTTGGCTTCCTCCGCTTGGGTGGTCTACTCACCTGATGGTCTACTGGTGTCTTCAGGTGGCATTTTCCCAGGGCCATCCACGAATAATGAGGCTGAATATAGCATCGTTATAGAAATTTTGCGCGATGTTATTTCACAAGGTATTCGCTCTTTAGAGGTTCACCTAGATTTCCATTTAGTAGTATGTCATTTGAACGACAGTTACCGCATGCATGATCATACTTTTCTACGACGATTCCTACAGGTACTTCTTTTAGAATGACAGTTTGATTTTATTACTTATTATCACATACCTAGGAGTTCTAATTATGTATTCGATGCTTATGCTAATTTCGTTTTTGATTGGAATTTGTCACATAACTAAAGAAAATAAAACCATCTCATCAATGTACACATTGCAATATAAGTAAAGCCGAAGATCCTTGTTTTATATATATTTCAAAAAATATGGTGTTTATAGTACAAAATTGGGGCCAACACCCTCATACACATATACAATCGATAATACAAGATCCACGACATCTACGCCTATGGTGTCGAATGTGTGTCATGATAAAAAAATGAGGTGTTTTCGAGACGCCAAAAGAGTCGCACCCAAGCCCTGCGCACACCAACTACTTGCCACTGCATGGACTCTGACAGATCCTCAACCTGAAGCATCAGAATCCTATGTGTCAAACGAGACATGTTTCCCTGCACATTTTGAAGGATTCTCTTTGCTTCTCCTCCTGTCACCTCATCTCCCCAGTGCCTCTGACAATGTCGTGGAAGCACGTCTGATCATCGCGTACCTACGTCTGTGTCACACAAGTGTCTAGTTAGTAATTAAGCATCATCCAAAAATATTTTTGTTTTACTATACAAAAATACAAAAAAATGAAATTTTTAAAAACATTTGACATAACCGTGTCATCGTAGGCAGTCCTTGGTGGCAGTGGCATGTCAAGGTCCCCTCTGAAGTCAATCCCTGCATAGGGGTAGTCATCCAGAGCAATGACCTGTCACCTCCACCAGTAAAATAAATCATCGTTGTAGGGTGTGGGCACCATACCTCCCCCATGTTGTCTAATTACCTCCGTCCACCGTTCCATGGCTGTATCACGAGGTCCTCTCGGAATTATTTCAACTCTAGGTCCCAAACCTAGAACCTGCTCGAAGAAAAATCTACATAAGATAGAGGCAAACCTGAAGTTCCTCTTGTCACCCTATTTGCACTCTGTCAACTGGCTCTTCATATTATCCAGTAGTGAGCTACACCAATCGTATACAGTGGGTTTCAAGCACTCTACATAATAGAACAGGAGCAACCTCGATGCCTGGTGCAACGAAGTCAATCCTATGATCCTAGTCAAAATGAGGACAACAATCTTGAGAATGATATTGTTTATCGCTCGAATGGGGAGTTGACTCCCGACCTTCTCGGTCCCTGCTACACAATGAGTGTCTATGAACTCCTCTATATTCATACCGTTCCCATCTCCCTGAGGTTTTAGGTTCACCACCACACCCTGGTGAGATAACCCAGTCAAAAAGTATATATCCTCGACTTCAATCCTCAATTTTTTCACATCGAGATTGAAGCTCTCACTGTCAGGATCCCAGTAATCCACAAGCAACCTCACCTAGGCCCTCATCCCTTTGAGTGCCCAAAATTTGTACAAGCCACATATTTTCAAGGCCATTTGGACCCATGGATCCCTTTCCACAACAACATCTACCTCCTCGTGTTCCCTTTCCCTTCATTCTAGCACCATCCTACCAGATAAAAATCAATTTTTGAGTTAGCAACCATAGAAAACCTTGTTTACAGACTTGTATGCGGGAAAAAACATTCACAGCCACATATAGGGTTGAGTACACACATCCTGTATTTTACACCATCACGTAGAACCTCAGGTATATGTGACCCGATGAATGGTAGCCCATGTACACCGAAACAATCAATTTGCACCCTAGTTTACTCAAATTTTGAAACCTAATTTAAAAATCTAATCCTCTATAAAGGAAGAGGAGAGGAAGGGGAATTACCTGGTCCAGATGGTCTCTGATTTCGTCGCCCGATGCTCCCACAATCACCACTTGAACATCGGAGGTAATTTGGTCCAATTTTCACTATTTGGGTAAAAAGTCAAAATGACATAGTAAATTTTGGTTTTTTACTATTTATAGCATTTTTTACCCACTTTCTATAGTTTCAAATTGTTTTTTCGCCTAATGGACTAATACAATAGTGGATCGATTTGGTTTTTGTAGTTTTCACCAGGGATTCTTGCGAATTTCAACGTTATGTTGACCGTTCATAACCATGAGCAAGTATTTATGCTACCCATCATATAGGATAGGTATCCATTCCACCATGCAAATTTGGATTGTCCTATAACTGCCACTCATATGCCTTAGGTACGAACCAGTTTGTTGCGACACAGAACCCTCCATATACTACAAAACATGTCATTTTCAAGTGGTAGAGACCTACCAAACATGGGTACCCTAGTTAGATCCTCTGCTCCATTTGGTGCCCATGCCGATATTTTTTTCATAGGAACAGGAGTCCCTTATAGATAACACATGACTTTATGTTGAGCCTCATTTTTCATTCATAAACATGCTTCCCTATACCTAGAGGAATCCCAACTGAATTTGATTTAGGCTCTTTTCCAACTCATTTTCAAAAAATGAAAAGATTGTTGAGTGAACTTGTCTCTTTCACACTCGAAAATTGGATTTGAAAGGGTGTTTATTTGGTACAAGTTTATCCCTTTTTCACACTAATTAGACTAAGACTATGAAAAAGGACATTTTTTGACATCAATTTGTGATTGCATCTCATGTCCTTGCTTGCAGTATTGAGCCTATAGTCAGTTCTCACTTTGTGTTATACATCGTTTGCCTCAGCAGTTTTGCATCCTCAACCAAGTAGATCCTCATTTATATCCTTCTCAATTTGACACCCTATACCCAGGAGGGAACATTCCCTTGAGTGTCGATCTTCCGCATGCATCTCCTTGCATTGAGCATAGGTATGTTCCACTGCTGGAACTAATTTTTCTTACTTGTGACACTCATTTCCTCCTCTGTATCATAGCCTTCATCTAACTATGAAAAAAAAAAAGACGGGTGGGAAGGGAGTATTATCTTATATTGGCAGCAGTCATGTCGCTTTTGAACAAAGAAAAAAGTTATTGAGTCCATTTGTCATCATAATTTTGGGTTTAGCATGGCCTTAGGAAGTTGATCTCATTATAGAGAGTTTTCTCCACCGACTGGTTACTCTTCCAGTCCCTATGGAGAAATTGATTGATGCCTCCTGCATCTCATGGTTTCATCATTGAGTCTATATTGTCAGAGTCTTCCATATGTCTCATGCTCTTGTTCAAAGGAAGTCTATCAACCTATGTTGGCCATTTCTCATAAATCTTGACTTTGCATGTCGGCCATACCCTCATTTTGTCTCATAATCACATGATTATGTAGTCCTATCATGCACCCTGGTCCTACTTCCATCATTGGCTAGTAACCTTGAACCCAACAGTTGACATTTCATCATTGGTCATTGACTCGGTGATTTCCCTTATGTTCGATGGCAAGACATCTATTCACACATTGGGATTCCTACAGTGTCTTGGATGCCATTAGCCTTATTGGTGGTTTCCTCTCCTTTGTCAGTAGTTTTCCTCATTGGATTATTTTTCGTGTACCGCTTGCACTTGGCACACGTGAAAGATGCACAAGGTCGTTGGTTTGTGAACATGTTCTTCGTCTGATTTCCTCCAAATCATGAAGCTCCTGCTTTGTACCTCATGCTGAATGATGAGAGATTCCTTAATTCTCTCCTTTCAGCGGATCTCCTTCCATCGACTTCAGCTCATATATTCTGGAAACGAGACCTAGAGTCCTATGAGTAGCTTGAGGCTTGTATTCATTGGTGGCATGTTTTCTCACCATCGACAGTTGGGAATACATCAATGTCTCCTGATCGATGGATTATTCAAGTGTTTGACCCTGAATCCTTTATTCACACTTGTAATAATGTACTCAATGCCTTGATACCTACTTTCATCATTTGTACATTGTATCGCGTTTGTTAACGATATACCTCAATGAATGGTAATCAAACAATGTCTCATTATGTTCGACCTCAACTCCTTTAATCACATGATGTAGACTTGCACCTTTGGTAGATTGTGTAGAAGACTTGAAGACATCAGTATGTGGCCACAACTTTCCTGAGTTGTTGCTTCCTTTTCATTGGAACAATACCTATATGACTTAAGTGATCATTGGAGATCATATTGTACTCCATGGTATACAGATATATTCATATTGATTTTGTGAATGGTTCTATTGGGCCTTGTTCATGACTATGACAACCTTTGGCATGTAACCACACTTGTATTTTCATATTCATGGCCACAAACAGTTCTTTGGTATATTTCCACATGGATCTGCAGTGTAATTCAAATTGGAAGCCATGTATGCAAAGTCAGTGTAGAATGTAATGAGCAACTGGTTCTTCTAGTTGGTTCCCCATCACTCCACTTCTGGGTTTTTATAATGTATTCTGCAATCATGAATACTCCTCTAACCTCACACATTAGGGGGAATCTGTTATAAAAAGATTTTCCTCACCCTATGCAATCTTGCATAGAGGGCCTTTTTCCATTTCCCTATGCAGACTTTTCATCCCTTTTTGCAAATCCCAAAGATAAAAATACATTTTTTCCACATGTACGCACATTGCCTACTATACATCATGCTTATATGTAGGCTGTACCACTACAGCCTGCGTATATTGGGATTTGTGCCCAAAAAATAAAAATGGTGTCGGGTTTCCATGTCACGATAGGAGATCAATGATCCTTGGCCTTCCATATACTCGAAATTTTCTGACTCAACCCTTTAATTCCATTTTAAGGCTATAAATGGGCCAATTCTGAGCTATGGAAATGAGGAGAAAGAATTCAACTTTGAGAAAAATTTTACTCTAGAGAAATTATTCACTTCATATTGAGGTTGCATCCCTTTGTCCTTTAAGTCTGAACACAATGTTTAGCCCCCCAAGATCTTCCCTTATTGATTGAGAACTTCATTGTCTCTCTTCTATGAGTTTGCCTTTGGTGGAGGATTGAAGTGGTGGAGGCCCAGCTGGAAGGAACTTAGTTTCTTAGTTTTGAACCGTGCCAACACGGAAGTCTATAACTTTTTCACTTCTGTTGATCATGTATTAATAGAAATACTCTTTTCTCGTCCAATTGATATCTTGCAAATATTTGAATTATTATTCCATGGGCGTATTTGTTATGTACATTAATGGATTATTTTATTGAATGTGCTAACATCATATATTATCACCATATCCTTTATTTTCATGGTTGTTGAGGACTAGTTGCAGGTATATTTCTTTGGGTCAAGTGCTCAATGGTGGACTTCATCAAATGTTAGGACGAGGTAGACATTTTATCTTTTCTTGCTAGCATATTTGTTTATATAGCATACTTGAGAATAGAGTTGATTTCTGTAGTCATTTTCGTCTATAGTGGTTTACCCCTAACCATAGAGAGATTTTCCTCATAACACCTGGTGAGTTGGAAAGACTACGTACTACTCCTAGAATAGGAGGGAGATTTTGCAAGCGTCTGGAATGACAGGGATTTTTTGGTTCCCCTATGGTTTCTGACTAGAAAATTGAATGTGTGAAAATGGTGACAAGAGAGAAATAAATGAACAAGAGATTTGTATATTTTTTACCTTTACAAGATAGTATAACTCACAATTGCATGTAATCAAATGAACATCATACACAAATCAACTATAAATAAACAAGCATGTGGATAGGTGGATTTTTTCCGTGTGGGGAAATAATAAAAACAAATGCTCATTTCTTAAAATATGTATCGTCCTTCCTCTCAATTAGCATTGGGCCTTCCAATAACACTCAACAATGGGGTTTGAAGCCACCGAAAGAGGAACTAGTGAAGGTTGAAGTAATCAATTATAATGAGGGGTAGAGGGTGCATATCTTGAAAGAGTTGGTAATATTTCCCAATAGCCACACAAAATTTGATCAAGGTGTGATTGCAGCCCATAATCGCCACTTGGGTGGATATACTAAGTTTTGGCCACTAAGTACCTCGGTCAAAGTGTGGCATTTAGATTTTTGACCTCAGAAATGGTTCATGGGGTGGATGCCCTCACAAGAGTTGGGTGACTCAAGGAGGGATGTGTAGAACAACTGGACCTCGGCCTTCGACCCTTCACGAGTATCTCCATGCCTTATGGTGTAGGAAAACTTGACTTGGAGGATTTGAAAGTTCCTCATTTCTCAAATTCTACTGTTTGAAAATTTGAGAACCTGATAATGGGGGGTTATTTGGATGTCTATCCCCGAGATCCTACCTAGACTATAAAATTCTTTTGGCACCCCATGTGGAGGAAGATTTAGTGTGTTTTTATAAAAAATTTAGATGTGTTGGGATGAAAGATTGGGTTCATGGACCAACCTCGTTTGAATTAATTGGTGTGGATAATTTCCAAAGAAGTAGTCAGATCTTTTGAAATTCCTCTGGAGAAAAATTGCTTTGACCTCCACTATTCTAATAGAAATTATCTGTGTTAGGAGTGGCTTTGTGTGCAAGAAAGTGACAAGTGTGCAAATATTTTAATAAACTAAGTGTGAGCTTGCAACATGTCGACTTCATGTGGTCCTTACAAATCTTCTTACCTAGATTACTATGTCTTTGGTACAACCTTGCATAATATTTAAATCCCTAAAGAACTAGCAATGTGGACATATGGGTCCTTACAAATCCTTTAAACTCCCTAAAATGTTGTCTATACTAAGAAATCTTTGAAACTATCCTAGATGTGTAGACATGTGGGCATGTATGGGTCGGTTACTTTGATCTTTAAACTTCCCTAGATTGTGATCTACACTAAGAAAGCATTTAGAAACTATCCTAAGTTTGCAAACATGTGAGCATGTATTGGCCCTTACAAATATTTAATATGATTTCAAAAACTAAGAGGAACCCTAGGGGGGCTTTTGTCTTCTCCTAAAGATTTTTTAAGGAATATGAAATGTTCTTTTAACCACCTTTTTTATTCCCGATATCACACTATGGTGCGGGGGAAGAGCATACTTGAGGGTCAAAATTAACTTTTAGTCCCAATTTAAGTGATTGTGTATGAAAAGAAATAACTTCAACTTAAAATTTTACAAGCCAAATGAGCCATCCATGTGGCAACAAAGAAAAAGAAGAGAATAGTGATTTTTTTACCCCTAAGTGCCTATATTAGCTAACCTTCCTTATGATGAAGGATTCTAAGTGGAGTGTAGTTTCCTTACAAAGTGCATGAAAATAAAAACATGAA
>SNQJ01S0193346.1:0-17765 GCA_010110895.2 Picea sitchensis | reverse complement strand
CAAACCTCTTCATTCTTTCGACTGGGGTCAAGGCCTTCAGCTGCACCTGTAGCGTATCTGCGTGCTGCTTTGCTTCTTGGAGATGTTCCTCCAATGCCTGCAACTCTAGATTCACTGTGAGGTTCTCATAAGTCTGGGCGCTTATAGCGCTCAACTGCTTGCATTCCAAGGAAAAGGTTTTTAATCGGCCAACAACGCTACGGGCAGTTGCCTCCCTTAGATCCCTTATTTCTCGACGAGTCTCGGGCACGGTAAGAAGTTCCAGATATGCGATGCATTGCTGAAGTTGCTGGATTACTTACTCAAGTTGTGCCACCTGCTGTGGGACATGCTATTCAATCTTTACTTCTATTACTGTCATAGAGAAAAGTGATTTGTGAACCCTTTCCTGTACTTCAAGTTGCTCTGCTAGCAACTGGTCCTTGCTCTGCTATCACTGTGCTTTTTCCTCATCCCACTTCGCTTGCAGGGCAAGATTTTCCCATTCTTCCTTACTCTATTTTTCTACAAGTGTGCTCTATACATGTGTCAAAGCCTGGGTGGCTTGCACTGTGTCTTCTTGAGCTCGTTGAAGGCAAGATTCAACTTTCTCGGTGAGATGGTGTAATTGGGTGGGCTCATCGCCTGTTCCTGCTGTTCCAATTGTCAAGGGTGCAGTAGAAACTGCTCGACTGGACTGGAGTGCCTGCTACACTTCTTGAAGTTCACCCTTGATTCAGATGAATACCTCCTCCTACTTCACTTCTTTCTTTTCTGCGATCTCTAGTGAAGCATCATTCAACGCATCGATTAAGAAGTTGAAGTCATCTGGTGTGAGGGTAGTATTAAACATAGTCCAGGTGGCCTTAGTTTTCTTTCGGGATGAGGGATTTGGTGGGGTAATACTCCTTTTCTTAGTGGGATCCTCCTCTTCTCTAGGCGGATTAACCTCGCCTTTGTTTTTCTCAACCTCTATGCCACCTAGTTCTTCACCATCACCTCCCTGCACAGGTGAGATCGAAGTAGTCTTCGTGGATGTGCTATGGATATATTGAACTTTATCATCCTTCTTGTTCTTTCTTGGTCCAGGTGTATCCAACATAGCTTCAGGGATTTCCACGTCAGACATTTATGTGGGGTCCTCTGCAACAAGGAGGTCCACTGACCATTCCTTGGTAATCTGCTCCAAGTCTTGTTCTGTCAACTTGTAGTACGACTGGAGTTGTTGTTTGTACTAATCAACGCGTGCTGTGATATAGGTGAAGTGGCAGTTCGCGCTGAATTTTATCAAAGGTCTAAACCTATGAAGTGTGTTTGGGGTGAGGTGTGGTGTAGACTGGATTTCATTCTTCAATTGGTTGTAATAAGAATGGAAGACAACATTGGACTTCCACTACTTGTTCATGTCGCTGGAGTACCACAACGTACAAAACTTCGCGGCTAGTGGTTCGAAGGGTTCGATCTCCGGAAATGTGGCACCTTCTGGTAGCTCCCAGGTGATGAAAGAGAATAGTATGAGCAACCAACTAAAGTGGAACTCGTACCCTTGGTCTTGCGCTTCTCTGCAATCAATCTCTAGATGGTTTACAAGGTACTGTGCCCAGTTCATCTATAGTCCCTCGACGCACTTCCCTGCGAGGTCGACTACGAATCCAGTCACTTGTGTTGGTCTGTTCTTGTGAACTAGCTTTCCCATGATCAACTGACATGTAAGGCGCATTGTGCCACTCTGGATAGAGGCTACCTTGTAGCCTCGCGTGCCTTTCTCGACATCACCATATGTTTATTTTATCCTCTATGCTAGTGTTTGGTTTGAGTTATTTCTCAGGTAAAACTCCTGTGGGTCAGGGCCTTGCATACTAAGGCTTGTGATCCAATTGATCAAGGTCAGATCCACAGTGATGCGGCGGTCCAACCATAAGTATCCTCCGTGGTAGCAAGACAACAACAACTTGATGCATGCATTGACTTCCTGGAGTCTGTCGAAGTGTGATATCTTCATTACATTAAGCAATGTGGATTGTGTGAGGTTCTGGGTCCATGAATGCGGGACAATCTTAGAATTCTTGCCTTTGTTCCTGGTTAAGTACTTATGCAGGGATAACATGCTGTAAACCTTACGATCTCCAAGGTTAAAATCACTAAATTTCAGTGCTGCGAGCTTATCCTAGTCAACACAAACTGTGCACACCTCTTTCAGAAGGTACGCGGTGATCAAAGTGTACTCAAATTTGCAAGGTACACTATCATGGTTGATGTCACCGCTTAGAGGTGGTAAGTAAGTAGGTAGAATGCGTGGGATAAGATTGGCATTTGCGATTTCATCCCTGTGCTTGGTCCGTTTCTCATAGATCGGCCGGGATGGACTGGTGCGAGCAGTGGAAGTGGAGGCCTGGGGTCCTCTCGTTGATGATGTTTGGACTCATGTAGATAATCCTCAATATGACATGAATCTCTCAGTCGTTAAGTCAATCAAAATTTATTCAACTACTTTCTCAGCAGCGCTGAGCTCATCCGACATACAAGCTTGGGTCAACTAGCTTGGGTGTAAAATGAATTCAGAGACTATAGTGAACAGTATGGGAACAAGGCAATGATCACAGGGTGAGGTAATCTTAGGTTTTGAGCTCAAATTCTCACTTAGAAAAAAGTATTCTCGGTGCCTGGGGTGACGAATTAATTAGGGAAACTTAGCAATGGTCTTCTTGCAACAGGTATGAGGTTGCATTAACTTATGTTTTGTCCGTTATGGCACGGTCGAACGGTATAGTGGCGAGCCATAAATGCTTTTCGACCAGTTCGGAGTGGCATTCGAACGATTATATTGGCATCCAATGGATATATTACTTCGCCTCGACGAAGTGGCATATGTCGCTGTTCTGATATCCCGACGAAGCTCAATTCTTGTGGTTTTTCCTTTTGCTAAGTTTCCTCCATAACCTTCTGTAACTTTTCGATCTTGGCTCTCTTTTTACTTAGCTTCCTATCCTTCTTCCCAGTGAGATTCATCTTGGTCATCCTTTTTCCATTCCGACTCTTATCTTCTCTCGACATAGTCACTTCATGCCGGTGAGATTCTCTCCTAGGGTTTAGGTATATCACTTCTTCTTTTTCTGGGGTAGAAATTTCATCCTTTTGTGTAGCTTTGGCCTCAACATCTGGGCTTCTAGTGTCATATGGCTTCAAGCGGTTATCCTGTTCTTATATTAACTGTGAGATCCTTTTAGTCACGAAATCTTTTAACTCTTGTCTCCGCTGTTCTAAAACCTCTTCTTCTTCCTTCTTTCTCGCTTGATCTCTTTCAATCCAAGGTTTTCCGAGTAGCATAGTAAACAGGGTGTTGTCCTCAATGAATTTGATAATCTCAAAATCTTCTTTTGTCGAAGTTCCATTGATTGTCATAGGTATCTAAGTGAGTTTTCCACATAACATCATCAATTTTCCTCTTAATAGTCCTATTCTTCCCAATGAAGGAATCATGGTAGGCTTCCCTATAGCTTCCCAAGTTCTTTCTGGCATAA
Source organism: Picea sitchensis (assembly GCA_010110895.2). Classification (NCBI taxonomy): domain Eukaryota; kingdom Viridiplantae; phylum Streptophyta; class Pinopsida; order Pinales; family Pinaceae; genus Picea; species Picea sitchensis. Next base: position 14,265 of record SNQJ01S0193346.1, on the reverse strand, counting down.
TGTTCACTTGTGTTTCTTCATCAAGAATACAGTCAATGTCGAAGTCCCCTATTCTTGCTTCGAATTGCTCCTTTTCTTTGAATATCTTTGGTAATCATACATTTTTATGTTCCTTGAGGGTTTCTTTCATTTGTATTAATACTTTCTCTGATTCTTGTTGGGTTTCTACCTTTTCTGGATCTGCCTTATGGTCTTCTTGATTCATATTTATCCTTTCAAGCTTAGGGATTGTTGGAGCCGCCCTTGTTTTTATCTTTTACCCTTCGCATTTTTCAATTTTTGAGACTTGAAATCTAAAGATGGTATTTTGTTTTTCCCCCCCGAGACTTTGAAAACTCTGCTACCTTATTACATAAACAACGATGCTTTTCCACTCTCGAAACAAATCCACTTTCGTAAGAATGTCGCTCTTTTTGTTTTACTTCGAGATCTCGCAAGTCAGACTACAATAACTCATGAATTCACACGTTCCGAGTCGCGAAATGGCGAACTCGTTTTAAATTTTCACTCAAGATAGTAACTAGGGTCAAATCTCTTAACTCAGTGATTAGACGTCATCGGGGTTTCGCGCCTCGACGTTCGCTAAATTCGATTTTTTGTTTTTATAGCTCCGAGAGCCGAGAACACGAGGTTCTTTCGGGCTAACCCTGGTCAAGGTTTGTAGGCACTAAACGGCTAACCATGGTTAATCTGTCCTTGGCATTTCGCCACTCGGCATTATCTTTTAGAAAGTTACGGCGTCCAAAACCCCGACTCACGAAGTCGCGACGTAATTATAGCACGATTAATTAATTGCCTAATCTAATATTTTCTTCCCCCTAATTGAGTCTTAATTATCTCCATCTCGCGGTTTCGCGACTCGGCATACTAATCTCCCAGAAACTTGTCTTCGAAGTTCCGAGTCACAATATGGCGAATAAATTGATTATAAAATTAATGACGCTCCAAATCGCGATTACTGTTAATTAAGCCAAAATCGTTCCTCGCAGTCTCGCGAGTTGAAGACTCAAAAGGCCAAAAGAAAATCTACAATGCAGCGAACAGCGAGAAAGTTATTAACGTTGCTAAGTCTTGATAATTTAAAATAAAGCAAGATATGTCCCGTGCATCGAGACTTGCACATTTTCCGAGGTAGCTATTTTCTCTCCATACTCCGACTGACTGTCAAACCGCCAAAATTTATGACATTAATGGGAGATAAGGTAAATCTATGTGTAAGATCGGATTTTTACGGCATAAGTTTATTGCTAATTTCGAGTTGACAGGCTTGTTCTGAAAGGTACCATTTTTTCAAAATATATGCAAGAAGCTACTGCACATTTTCCGAGGTAGCTATTTGCTCTCCATACTCCTCGGACCGACCGGCTACTAAACCGCCAAAATTTATGACATTAATGGAGATAAGGTAAATCTATGTAAGATCGGATTTTTACAGCACAAGTTATTTCTAATTTCGAGTCGACAGTTTGTTCCTGAAGGTACCATTTTTCCGCAAATATATGCAAGAAGCTAACGCTTCATTACATTACTTTTTTTCATATGCATGCGAGTTCATCGCTTCGAAGTTAACTATTGTCCGCATGTATACAATGTTTCTACCGTTGAGAGAAAATGCAACCACGCCACGCACCGTTTAAAGCAAAGAAAGGCGGTCGTCAAAGTCAATGAGATTGCATAACATAATGTCACCGACATAATTCTCACCCCGGGCGTCGGTAGTCGATCCCCGACCGTAATTTAGGTCACCGTTCTCAAGTAGCGTGAATCGCAGATTACTTAGATGACTCGATGACATCGGTGCGATAATCTACAACGGCAAGATAACGTCCAACCAGATGTACTGTGAGTAGCAACCAGCGCTACTAAGCCCAGATACGCTACGATTCGGTAATGCATTGGACCACGTAGATTTACCCACCAGGACGATCATAAAAAACCATCGAGTTACTGTCGGGAATTTTAGGCCCAAGCATATACAAACCATGGGCCAAGCTACCTTACCGCCCAGCGTTTCGTTCAAATAATTCAAAGAGAAAGATGCACCCAAATGTCCATGCCCAGTCAATATCGTAAACGCATGTACCACCGTATGGCCTCTACCGCCTGTCACAAAGAAATATGTACGCACGACATGCTCACAATATACACCGCACAGGCTATCTAAAGCCTCCTGGCGCCACGAAAAGATGCCCTAGCCAGCTTTGGCTACCGTGGTCTCGTAGAGACGGGAGTGTATGAGTGGGAAACCGTCTCTCACGTCATATATTATGGATGCGGTATGTTTCATGACACCATTCCATTTGCGGATGAGTTAGCCTAAATCCAATTCAAGAAAAACCTGTGCACGAGTATCGTGACAAATTATGGGAGAATAAAGAAAAAAAGTTCACATATGAGATTTTTAATCGGGTGATGGTGCCCCCAAGATATCAATTGATTTTTGGGCATCCACCACCTCACGTCTCAGACAACATTGCAACAAATCTGAGCAGCGTAGCGGACTGGTACGTGGAGGCTTAATTTTCATACCTCAGATTTTTTTTGGGGCTTCTGTTCCCATGCATGGATTGTCGTTGTTCATTCCTGACAAGTTGGATTGTCGTGAGGTCGTTAGGCAAATGGTAATTGGTGGTATAAGCAAATAGATTAAGGGATATTCAAAGAAGTTATGGCCTTCTTTTCCCATTCAATTGAATTCTTATTCTTTATTATAATTCGGGCACGCCAAAGCCGAGGCCGCAGCCCCGGAAGACCTAAGTTCGTCACCATCGTAAAATTAAGAAACATGATCCACGAGGGTTGTGAGCAACCATTTGGATCATTGCGGGCTCAAAATATTTGAGCATGAAAATTCACCCTGGGACGACGTTTTTGAGGCTTAGATCATATGAAGAAGTGCTAGCCCGAATACAATCATTAGCACCCGAAGACACAACATCAGTATTGGGGAATTCCGCAACAGGACGGCGATGTCTCCCCGCTATGTTGGGAGATTCGGCTGCTTCCGAGACAAAATAGAAGGATGCTGAAGATGCTGAGGACACAATTTATAACCTTGGAAAACACCAGGAAGGCGAATAGATGAAGAATCCCGGTTGTAAGGCAAAGAATTTTAACTTGGGCGAAACGAGTGAGGTCGGCGAAACCCCGTGCCCACCGTGAACAAAGATGGAGAATGAAACAGGCTCTAGGCACGCCTAAAAGATCAATCCCACGGTATTCCAAAAGACTCGGAAAAACAATAGGAGAGCCCATCACCTCAATCACACCCTTGAAATGGGCGCAGGGAAATGTCGGTGAAGGGTGGATATTTAATGAAGAACTGAGGTTCATAAGACATATGACCTCCGTTCAACCTTTGATAAAAGAGAGGAAGGCGACAAGGAAAAAGAGAGTTCCTATCAAGAAGGGAGAATCCACTCATGTAAAAATATAAAATCGATGACCGATGGAAAAATAAGGTGCGACCAACTCACATCAAATCGCTGAACGTACTGGGGCATATGTTTAAAGAAATCAATTCTGCTGGCTTTGAATCCAACTCAATAGGAAAAATTGCATGATCAGGACTCTTGAGGCTAGATTGGCTACAGTTGTGGAGAATGCTAAAGGTCAAGCCAACATGGAGATAGAACAAGCCAGACTGGCTGACAAAAATGAAATAGAAATGCCCAAGACCAAGCTTGAGCAAGCATAGTTAGTGGTCCGAGATGGTAGAGCACAGATGAGACAACAGAGAGATCTGATTGAACAGTTGCGTCTTAAATCGCCGAGCAGTTAAATACATCGCATTATTATTTAAATCTCGAGCTGAGATTCGAAAGCAAAATCCTTTCTCGAATAATAAAGAAAATTTGCTTGCCGTGATAGGAGAGATCCGGGTGAGAACTTAATACGAATCGTGTCCAAGAACCCGCCACCGGAAAGGAGGCCAAGTGGCTCTGGTCAGCTCGTGATGCAGAATCGGGCCACAAATACCGTGTTTTGGCGAAGCTCGTATCGGCTCACTCTCCTAGAACAAACTAGAGGTAGCATTTTTTTGAAGTATTGGGAGCATAACATTTCCCTGTGAAAGGAACAAGTTCAAAAGGTAACACACTCTTTAGAAGAATCCTATAACAACATAGATGGCAAGTTGTTGGATATTGACATCCGAGGCGATGCGTATATTGATGCAAATAAATGTATATATTTCACTGATCCGGCGAAAAGGATGAGAGATATTCAATCATATATATCGATAGATATGGTAGATGTTCGCTGCTCAAATGGTCACCAGTGAGCAAATGGAGAGATGCTTTGCATGCCCCCGTTGGGTTCAGTGTGGCAGGAACAAAATTGCGGAGCAAAAAGGGTTAAAGAAAACAAAACCAACTACAATCTAACTATCAACCGAAAAGCAAATAACACTACTAAAATAAGCAAAACATCAAACATAAGACACAAAATAACAATGGTTTCAGTCGGTGTATTAATGAAACCGTGAAAGCACCAAGAAAGTGAGACCAGGGTTCCTTCTCCCTCCAAATGGCTCTTCGGGGCCCCCAACACAATGCTTTCCTTACAAATGAATAGAACTGAATTGAGTGGTGAAAGAACTCTGAATTAGGTTGTAGATTGATGGCTTGTCAAAAGGACTGGCTCTGAATCTGGACAGCGTAAATTTGCTTCGAATTCTCTGCTAAAATAGTGTACCCTCATGGCCTTTATAGCAACTTCACGGGCGGTCACGTAACCTCTCCAAGTGTAACAGGGCCCAATAGGGTTTATTTAGGTCATTAACTCACCAATTTTGCAGATCCGGATCTGATTCTAGGGTCAAATCAAATTGGGAGACAGTCCGGAGGCGGTTAGGAAGCCGACCTATCCAATTAATGCACCGTATTAGCAAAATGCGCGGCTTTTTGTGTTTACAGGCGCGCATCGGGGCGCACATGCGCCAAAAAACACGTTTTTTTGTCCCACGCATATGCACACGCACCAAACTTCTGTAAAGCGCCCTTCAATTTCTTGGTTACTTTGTATAGTTTTGCCCCTTCTGCTGTGCTGTGGAATTAATTCGCTGGCCAAGGAGTGACCTCTTTCCATTGTCAAGTTGATGATGTGGAGTTCTTTGTCTCCATGTGCGCATGAAATTTTAGTGATAATGCATGCCCCTCGATGGATGAGGTTAGATGAGCAGTCAAATCCATCACCGTTTCTTCTAATCAGAAATGTGGTTGTAAGGGAAAGCAGAGTGGGACCGTTTCGTGAGCTTATCCGCTTGGAGAGAAGGAACCGCCGGAATCTTCCGAGACGCAGAAAAAAAAAATATACAATCGCGGTACAAACGAGGCTGCATGCCCCATGCTCGTGTTGATGTAACTCTAAAAAAGATGACGGGCGTTGGTGTAGATAAACGCAAAGACTTCTACGGTAAATGATAAAGGCGTAAGACAATTCTGCAATGGAACAAACTCAATAATAGCAATGGTCAGCCGTAATAAGCAAATGACGATGATGTAAGTATCGATGGCCCTACCACGCTCGAGATCTTCGAAATGACAAAATAATCGCAACAAATGATAGTAAGACCCACCATAACATGAGGAATGTTGAAGTGGAATGTTATGGGGCTAATCTAATGCCAGGAGCAATGGTGTTTCACCCTAAGCCGCCCAAGATCTCTCTATTAAAATAGAGAATGAGAATCAAGATATCACGCCTTTGAAAAAGTGTGTTGATGTCGAAAAAAGGGGGACGCTGAATTTTAAGAAAAATGTGCCCGTGGAATCACCAGCAGGAAGTGGCAGAGGTACATGGATCAAGTCAAGAAGTGGGATGACTCAAGACCTGCCTCATTGGAGGAGATATAAGAGAAACAAAGGGTCGGAACCATGTAACAAGGTCGAGTGGCAGGAGGACGACAAGACCGGTGATAAGATGTGCCAGAGGCAGGAAAAGGTGAAAAAATCTGCAGGGAAGAGGTAACCGACCAAGGGGTACCTCAAGATATGGACTATGCCCAAGGGTAAATGATAAGTACTACTCCAACCAAGGGTGACATGGGCTATGCAGGCCAAAGAGCAAGTCAGCCAACTAAGTGACTTAATGGCAGGGAAGGTAAATGACTGAAGGTAAAGGTGTTTTGTACAATAAATAATAAATAATAAATAATAAATAATTTGGGAGAAATGTACAAATACGTAAACGGTGCCCCAAGCAGTGAAATACGCGCGTCTCGTGAGGGCAAAATTGTCATGAGAAACCGATGAAGGGTGGGGCCCCATTACAGCTCTCAGAGGAGGTAGGTGAAATGAAGATAGGTTCCTAGATGGGAAAAACTGATGGTGGATGAAATGGTGGGTTCATGATCTTGCTGAGGTGCGGTGTAAAAAAAGAACATAACCATAAAGCCGGTATGATCCGGGAGTCCATATAAATACAAAATGAGGAGAAGAAGTACGTGGTTAATTCAAGAACATGATGTAAGACTACTGTGACTCCCATCCCTAAAGGGTAATGAAGAAACAACATGGCAGCAAAGTGCAAAGGTACTATGAATGGGACAACTCATGTGGGTGAGAATGCTACCGATTTACGCATCAGATGCACAATGGAGGTGGGATTAGTGCAGAGCCGGAAAAAGGGTGTCCTAAAGGTCAATATAAGAGGGAATGACTGTAAATGTAAATGCAACAATCGCGGAGACTACATGCTGCCGAAGCATATACCTCAAGGAATGATGTTGAGAGATGATGGATCAAGCACCGACACAACAACCAAATACCCAAAGTGAACAATATCCTCAAGATAATACCAAATATGAACATGTATTAGATAAATGCGACAACGCGCCGCGGGCGACCGCCATGATGTGAAAAAAGATTCGGGCCTCGTGGATAAAAAGCGGCCTAGTAATAGCCATGATGTAGGCTGGGATCGCCGATCCCGCGGGTCAAGACGGTTCGAAATGGACGCCGTGGCCCCTAATGCAGGAGGGAAGTTTGAAAACCCTATATATACCAGAGGGCCCACATTGCCACCTCATTTAAAATTCCGCCAAGAGTTCCGCAGCGTATCTGTGAGGGAGATCGAAGTAATCCAGAGCGTTCGGTGCGGCATCCGCTTCCTGCGCGAAGCTCAAAAGTTATCAATCGGAACATCCCGTGATAGCTATAGGTTTCCGATTTTGGGGCGTGGTAGGCACTGGGGTCGCATCGCGGTTTTAGGGGGTTTTGGTAGAGGGTGGGCCCACATGCACGGGCGACCGCTGGAAGGTGCATGAGCCGCTTCATACCTGAAGAAGCCGCCGCGATGTGCGCTGCGGGAAATTACATACTGTAATACTGCGAGTTGACATGCGTTGATGAGTGCTACCGTGGATGCACAGGGCGTTAATGGAAGGCCAACAGGCGACAGCGCCTAGAGTGCACCGCAGATGAATGGGCATACCATGAGCTCTGGAAAACAAAGGCATAAGAGCGCCATCAGATAGTGAATAGGCGCGCATTAGGGTTTATTTAGGTCATTAATCCGGCGATTTTGTAGAGTCGGCTCTGATTTGAGAGTCAAACCAACTTGGGAGTCGGTCCGTGATGGGCTGGCCTGAGGTCGCATCGGCGCAATTAATGCACCATATTAGCAGATCCGCTGCTTCTTTGAAGGCCGACAGTCGCTATTGCCGAAAGTATTACGCGCTTTAGAAACACGCTTTATCCTCAGATAAAGCGCCGCGACATCAAGCCGGCGTAAAGCGCCTTCAATTTTGGTTACTTTGTATAGTTTTTTTCCCTTCCGGAGTGTCAGGAAATTAATTCGAAGCAAGGCGAGTGACTACATTGCCGCTTTGATGATGTGATTGGTCAGCCACGTGCGCATCGGAAATTTCAGTGATAACAATAGACATGGCCCGAATTGAAAAGAATTTGATCCAGTCCAGCGCGCAACTAAGTTCCCTAGACATAATTGATGCATAGATGGGGGACAAGATACAACAATTAGCCCAAGAATGTTACTTCGCTGAGGCCAGTTGTCAAGCGGAACCTTCGTAGCTTGTATCTTATTTTTTGGAAAGGTGTATCGCCTGCACCGATCCGCGCAAAGACCAGTACCTTGCACCAAGTGAAAATAGAGTAGGAGAAAGGAACGATTACATTTGTCTCGGTTATAACCGACTCGCGGTAAACTCACGAGATTCTAACTGATCTAAATTTTTTTATAAATATATCACCGAAAGAAATAAAAAAGGCTGGACGGAGACCTGAGACTGAGGAAAGGACATGGATGGGATGGATGAGGACGGAAGGGAGGATGGATGGATGGAAGGATGGAGGAGGATGGATGGATGGACGGACGGATGATGGAAGGATGGACGGGATGGATGGAATGGAGGACCCGGAGGGACAGATGGATGGATGGATGGATGATGGATGGAATGGATGGAATGGGAGCGGATGGATGGATGGAGGATGGAGGAGGACGGAGGAATGGACGGATGGAGGAAGGATGGATGGATGGAATGGATGGATGGAATGGATGGACCGGAAGGAAGGAAATGGATGGCGAATGGACGGATGGAGGATGGATGGAAATGGATGGACAGGACGGAGGGAATGGATGGAGGAGGATGGAGGAAATGGACGGAGGGAATGGAGGAATGGAAAGGAAAGGATGGAATGGAATGAGGAGGATGGAGGATGGATGGAGAAGAAATGGAATGAATGGAATGGAAGGATGGAATGGATGGATGGATGGATGGAGGAATGGAGGATGGATGGATGGATGGATGGATGGATGGATGGATGGATGGATGGACGGACGCGGAGCCTGGACGGATGGAAGGACCCGGATGGACATGGACGGACGGAGTTGATGGACAGGAGAGGTGACTTGAATTGTCAATATTGACAATGTTTGACATAATGTTATGAAGGTGTCTCGAATGTCAAGCATTGTCAATATTGGACATAATGTTAAGAAGGTGACTTGAATATCAATAGAAAGATAATATTGACTAATATAATATATGAGCTTGATAAGCTCATCCTATATTTTATAAGGTTGAGAATGTGTCATTAACATCCATTCACAAAAATAAACTATGAAGAAATTGTCCAAATAAAAGGGTAAATGGATAATCCAATTTGGATCCATAAAAATCACAAATAAATAAGTTAATAAGACATGGTTCATTAAAAATTATCTCGTAAAATCTGAGATTGAAGAAGAGTCCATAGATGAGACAGAATGTCAATGGTTGATTTTTGGTGAGGAAGAATTGACACTATCGAGTCACAAGTAGATTCGATTCAAACAACAATAAATTCAACTATCTAGAAGTCGACCGACCGTAAGACGAAGTTGTAGACAATAAGTCAATCAATCGCAAGCCCGTGATATTGACGTAAGTTGGAGAAGACAAGTTGATCTATTTCAAGATGATTAGAAGACAAGTCAATTCAACCGAAGGTCAAGCTCCATTTAAAAAATGAGTTGGGAAACACAAGTTAGCCAAAGCAAATCGAGATGACTAAAGTCGAATTTCTCAAGTCGGTCCAAGAAAGAAGTAACCTAAAGGTTGAAGTCAAAGAAAACTTAAATACAAATCGAGTCGAGGTTGAAGCAAGATGGTCGACCAGAATTGAAATACTCAAGTCGTAATTTCTCCTAGTTGAGTCGACAAAAAATATGTTTGTCAGTTGAATGAGGAAACAACACAAAAGGGTGAGACTAAGTCGAATATTTAGTGACTAGCAAATGAGAGGGAACTAATTTTAATATAACCATCAAGTAAAATGTTTCATAAGTTGATTTAAATAATCACTCAACAAAGGAGATAATGCGGAGGTCGATGAAATATCTTCATGAAAGGTAATATGCACCGTCAATCCGCATCCGACGCATGAAAGGAAAATATGGGCAAGTTTCCTTCAAAGAACTTCCCATACCGACTCATCTCCCAAGACACTTTCCTGGAAATTTATCCTAGCCCAATAATTGTGAACGCTCAGAAAACCTGAAGGTCGTAGAATTTTAAAATTTGTTTCTATCACTCCAAAATCTTCACACAAAATTGTCAGCCTAAATTGGTGTACAAAAAGCACTAATAAAATTAAACATTTGTGTTAATTAAAATGAAGGTGCATTGTTTCATTCCAAAAGGACACATTGTTTCAAAGTGGCACCTTTGGAGGACTATATAAGTGGAGGCGAATAAGGAAGGGAAGAGCAGTTTGTTGATATATATATATATATATATATATATATATATATATATATATATATATATATATATATATGAAATTTCATTCTATCAGGTTGGTGCCCTACATAAGATGAGTCTTGTCATGAGGATTGATTCCTCACATGTCCTGCTGAATTGGTGATCAACAAATGAAGCCCTTGTTAAGGAGGGTTGGATTCCCTCATTTCTCGCTTGATCCGAACTAACATGGTATTGTATGAGAGAGTTGATCTCTGTTGGCCCGGCTTGAAGTTGAAGATATTAAAGGATTGATTTTATTTGTATTCATTCAAGCTAAATAAATAAAGAATGATATCGCTAATTGAACTACATATATCTTATTCAATTAATTTAGTTAATATATGAAAGTGTGAAAGGTAGCCAAAAGTTCCAGACACCACCCACCCCTCCTCAAGTCTAAGTGGTGTGTTTCAACAATTGATATCATAGCAGGTTCTTTCAACATAGTTTAAACACTAGAAGGTATATTCAGAAGAAATGGATGGACAAATTACTATCTCCACAAATGAATCTCCCTTATTTGATGGAACAAAATACTCTTCATGGAGAGAAAGAATGAATTGGTATCTGAAGTCAAGAGGATCCAGTGTTTGGGAATCATTAGTATATAAACCTTGGCACTCAACTACCTCAAATAAAAAATCCAAAACTGCAAAAGAAGCAAATAAAAATAATTCAATAGCATTAAAGGAAATCCAGAATGGACTGTTAGACCAAGTCAAATAAAATATGGGACACTGCACCTCTACTAAAGTACCATGGCTTCAACTAGAGAATTCTTATAAAAAAAAAGAACAAAACAAAGAAATGAAGAATTTCAATCATTTTATAGAACAAAAAAAAAAACCAGAGAAATCCAACCAGATTAAAGAAAAAAAGTTAGAAATGGAGAAATCCAATTAGATTGAAGAACAAAATATAGATAAAGAGAATTCAAATAAGAATAAAGAACAAAACACATAAGAGGAAAATTCCATCAAAGAATTGATGCAAACCCCAATCATCAACAAAGAAAACTACTACATCAAGGAATTGATGAATACCTCAGTATTCACTAAAGAAAAACTATTATATTTTAAGACTGATGTTGTAACTACATTTGAAGTGATTAGTATGGAACGAGGAAATGGTCTATATATGGAAGTTACTAAGGATGTTCTTGACCAGCTTGAATACACAATTATGTGCACTTTAGAAGAGTTGGATAAACTTCAAAAGAAAGATATGTTGCTACTACAACAGTTAGATCAATCTAACAACCATGAAGAGAAAGAACAAAATAATTTTCTAGAATACAAAGAAGAAGAGATCAATATATTAAACACTAAAGTTGTTGATCTAACAAAATAAAAGAATGAGTTGAAGGCATATGACAAGCTCAATAAATGCACAGAATAATTAGAAGAAACAAAAGAAATGGTCAACATTCTAAAGAATCAACTTGAAGAAGCTAAGGAAAGTGAAGAAACCCTGAAGAGACAATAGATTAAAAATGAAGAATCGTTCCACACACTGGAATTTGAAGTCATCAACCTCAAAAGGATTCATCTAGAAAACACAGAAGAAATCAAAAGATTGAAGACTAAATTTTTTGATCTACCAAAAGAAATCGAAGAGTTGAAGACACATGAAAAAACCAATAAATGCACAAAAGTCTTGGAAGAGACAAAAGAAATAGTCATCAATCTAAAGAATCAACTTGAAGAACCTAAGGAAATAGAAGAAGACTTGAAGATCCAGTTGACTAAAAATGAAGAAACATGTCGCATGTTGAAATTGGAAGTTATCAACCTAAAAAATAAGAATGAAAAAACAAAAGCAACTGTCAAATTCCAGAACAACTCAACCATCCTGGATAAGATATGGAACAATAAAAGACCAACCAATGACAAAAATGGTATTGGGTACAATAAGAAAAAAGAAGGTGGCAAGTGGAACATCATTCAGAAACATGAGAAAGGATTATCCTCTTCAAAAGGAAAAAGTGCAATTACAAACCAAACAAAAACCATGAACTTTGTTAAAGGAGGAAGATATAAAAGTTAAAACCAAGAAACATATAAAAATGCAGACTTCTCATGTCACAACAAACTCGAGTATGGAAACACATTCAATGGTTATTGCTTTTCTTGTAAAAACTCTTGTCACAAATCAGTGGAATGCAAGAGTTCTGAAAATAAAAATTCAGGAAGGTCCAATAACTTAATGAGATGTTGGAGATGAAATTATGTTGGGTGCATGGAAAGGTTTTTTCATACCATGAGATGCTACAAATGTGATAAGTTTGGGCACAAATCCCAAGACTACAGGAAATCAAGAAGACAACCCATGAAAAATAATCCATACGAGCCAGGAAGGAAATCTAATGAACTTTGGAAGAAAAGAAGAGAGGATAAAGCTGAAAGGACAAATGTAGAAAATAAAAGTTCATCAAACAGAGTGCCTTATGGAAAGATATGGAGAAGAAAATATGAAGCATAAAGAAAGAAATATGATGAAGATCTTACACCTAAAAATGAAGAAATTGATAACAATGAACTGATGGACGAAACTCCTAATAAGGAATGTGAAATTCAAATCTTTTCATATGAAGAGGAACAAGATCAATGATCCAAAATTTATCTTTAAAGACTTGGCTAAGTTTTAAGCATGTGTTCATTTACCAATTAGGAATTAATGAAAGAAGAATATCTTAATGAGATATTATAGCAGACATAATAAGAAATGTATATCAGAATGTAAGCACAAAGAAAAACAAACCATAACAACAAAGTTGTTAATAGATTTTAGAAAGATTGCCTACGTCTCTGGGCTTTGTATCAATGGGTGAGGCTTTATTATTTCTCTTAAATGATTCAAAAGTACAACAAAAAAGTGTCAAAAGGATTACAAACTGGTCTAGCTATGTTCTTCTCGACCTCAAGAATCAAACACAACTGACGACACTGAAAAAGGTTGAGCGTAGCTCCCAAAATTGGCCCGCAAAGTTCCCCTCCTCAATGGCTTCCCTGCATAAAAATGGCTTTGGCTTTCAAAATCTTCAACATTTATCCTGTTCTGAACTTCTCTTACTGTAAAAAAAACCTCTGGTTCTTATAGATGGAGTTGGGGTTCTCCTTCGAACTTCCTCCCAAGATCTGGCCTCAAATCGGGCTCCAGATCCCCCAATAATGGTTAAAATCCATTAAAAAAAGGCTGAAAATCACAAAAAAATATAATATATGGTTTAAAAACCCAAAATTGGGGAAAAATCATGTGAAACCCCCTTTCTCTAAGATCCTAGTCATATGGGTGCTTCCATATGGCCTCGGGCTAGGTGTTTTCCCTATTCTTTAGCCCCTAGTCTTCCCTGGCTAGTTGTATGGGCCATGTGTCCTGGCCTTAACCTCTGGCACCCCACCTGTTGCTAGCTTCTGGTCTAAAATAGCTAGTCGGTCGAGCTAGCCCCCGATGACCGGGGCTTATCCCCAAACTTGTACACATAACCACTTCAAATATAATCTATCCCGCATGTTTAAACAAGGATCATACATTCTCAGGTGGCTAGCGCATTTGGCATAGTCCGTTGGTGCAACCAGAGGTCATGCGTTCAAAACTTGTGGAGTGCCAAACCAATTTTTTGAACCGACCCACCATGTGGTGCCCTATGATTGGGCCACATGTCACCTCTGGAATGGCTCATACCGTCCAATCATCGTACAATCAAAACCCAGTCAATGCATAGTTAGCATGCACAGTCATATGCCACGTCACCACCGTACAACCACATCATCTGTCCAGTCAACTGCCACGTCAACATCCGTACAACCTAGTCACCATGTCACGTCAACATCCATACAACTCAGTCACCCTGCCATGTCATCATCCGTACATCCCAGCCACCCTACCACATTGACATCCATAGAACCACCTATCATCCATATTGCCATGTGTCATCTTGTCATTGGGCCACGTCATGTACAAACTGCCACGTGTGATTCGTATAGTTCCAGGTGTCAATTATGTACTGGTCCAAATTT
>SNQJ01S0193344.1:10594-28261 GCA_010110895.2 Picea sitchensis | reverse complement strand
TGTGGTAATCCAACATTGATGGATATTTGTAGAGTGTGGGCTTCACCAAAAGTGAAGCATATACTAATCTATATTATATATTTGTTGGGACCATTTTGGTTATTTTGGTGTTGTATGTAGATGACTTGTTTCTTATAGGTGAAAAAAATTTCATTGTAGGGTGCAAAGAAGATATGTGAGCTAAGTTTGAGATGGAGGACATTGGAATGAGGCATTACTTATTGGGTTTGAAGGTTTGGAGGAAACCAGGGGATATTTTATTTGGGTAGGGTAAGTATGTAGTTGATATCTTGAAGAGATTTCAGATGGAGGATTGAAAACCTATGACCACACCCATTATCACTACCTGAAGAAGGTGAAAACTTCAGATTTGGAGTTGGTGAACCATATTTTGTATAGGCAGCTGATAGGTTCCTTAGTGTATTTAGTCAACATTGGAATTGATATATGTTTCATAGTGAACACCTTGAGCCAATATATGGTGGAGCCGAGGTAGGAGCATTGGGTAGTATTAAAAAATGTTCTTAGATACTTGAGGGGCACAGTGGAGTATGGTATGAGATATATTAGATATGGTGAAGTGAAGTTGTAGGGGTATATATAATCAGATTAGGCATGTAGTGCAACAAATAGGAAGATCACCTCAGGGAGCTGCTTTAGCTTGGGATCAACAATGATATCATGGTTCATTAGGAAACAAAATTCTATGGCACTTAGCTCAATAGAGGAAAAATACATGGCAACCAATACTACTAGTTGTGAGGCTATTTGGTTTTGAAAGTTACTTGCAGAGTTGTTTGATCAATAGTTGGATCCTATGGTGATATACTTTAATAATAAGAGTTGTATCAAACTCTAGAAGAATCTAATATTTCATGATAGTTCCAAACATTAGACATCATATATCACTTAATATGATATAGTATACAAAAGGGAGTATGAAAGCTCCAATATGTTCCCATAGATCAACAAATAAATGATATTCTGACCAAGCCCTTATCAAAAAGGAAGTTTGAAGCATTCAAAGAAAAACTTGGATTGATGCAGAATTCCTTCCTTGCTAAGGAGTGTTAAGAAATGTAGCTCATACATGAACTTGCACAAGTTTCAATGTGAATGTGTAGGAAGTGGTTTGAGATATTTTGAGGGTGAATACTTAGGAAAAGTGGGTAATAATTCTATTGTGTGATTTCAATTAGGAAAAAGTGAAAATATTGTATTTTGTAGTTGACATAGTCCTTGGAGTCTAATAAAGTGTATTTTATACATTAATGACTTAGACATGATTTAATAAAAATTGTACATCTCAAGATGAGATTAGGATTTCAACAAAGCATAAATATATACAAGATAGAGAAGTTGATCTTAGTTGAATAGAGAAGAAGTAGGAGAGGAGTCAGAGTGCATCAATGAGGGAGAAGAGAATAATAGGCAACAAAAGGAGCATGATGTACCTCTACTACAACTATTTTTCCTTAATATGCAGGCCATACCCCTTCAAGGGAAAGTTGTACACTGTCTTTTATAGTAGCTAGTGTGTGTCAATTCTTTGTTAAGGAGAAAAGAAAGAGGGATTGTTGTCTAGAACATGACGGAAAAAAGCATGGCCATACAATAGGTTGTACTACTGTACCTTCATCTCTTACACAAGTCGTACATCTCCATTTAGGGTTGATTTTGTGCACCACACAATTGTTGGTTTAGTAGGTTACAATTGTCACCTAGTAAGCTTTGATCTAAGGAATGAGAAGCTGATTTGAAGAAGAAATCATCTATGTATGTGTGTATTTCATTTATTCTTCCACTATTTACTTTTGGGCTATTGTGTGATTGATGTTATGTTTAGAAATTAATTTTCTGCATTTAAATAAATTCAACTTGATTTGTTTAATTCAAGAATATAAGGAAATCAATCATCTAGGATTGAAAATTTACAATTGAGTGTACCAAAGCGCTCAAGATTGTGGAAGGTAGTCACTTAAGTTTGGAATTGAAATAAAATTCGTAAATCATTACAAAATGAACTTTCAAACTCAAGGGTAATGTGATAGAGGAAAAAAAGGTGGCATGCAAACATACGTTGACATAGTTATGCAAATGTTGACAAATGAGAACTAGATAATGCGTGACCAAAAGTTGACAATGGATGGATTGGAATCTGCCCAAAATAAAATGGACGACAAAAAGTTTTATGGGTGTGATGCCCACTCGTGTGAGTTCTACCAAGCTATGGGATTTTGTGGCCTTAGAATGGGTCCAAGTATCTAAAGATGTTATTTATACATAAATGTTAGGATACCACATCAATAAAGGTATGATCAAGTTCATTCAAAATAACAACAAAACTACGTTTATAACAAGTTGGCACCTGATTACCCTCTTGAACATTTCCTATAAAGTTCTAGCAAAGTTTCTACCCTTGATACTGAGATACATTTTTCCTAAAATCATTAGGATTGAGCAAGATAGCTTCATCAAGGGAAAATTTATATTGGGCAATTCAATTATACTTTGGGAAGGAATGGGGTGGACCATGAGCTAGGGCCCTCTTCATCAAGATTAACTTTGAAAATTTTCATGATATAGTCAAATGGCCCTTGATTCTTTCCATGCTTAAGGATCCAAGGTTTTAGCCCTAGTTCTTTGGAAAAGTAGTGGAAACTCTTTTCTTTGAATCCTGTATTTGCCTTTCCATCAAATAAGACAACTTTCAAGAAATAGGCCTTTTTGGGTCTATTAGGAAAAGTTTCCATAAACTTAAGCTCTGAAATTCTATGGAATGGTAGTAAATGCTCTTAGATACCTTCTAAAAATAGAATCGATCTCAGATTTATTAAAGGTACCCATATCCTTGGTTTTGATGGGGGTCAACTAGAAAATGGACACTTTGCAAATGATTGTTGTTTATGTTGGATCATGTTGTCATTGATGCCAATGGTTTGATTACTTTTATGTCAAAGGATTGATGTCAAGTGATTGAGTGATTAATTGATGTCAAGTGATTTAGTGGGATCATCCTAATCCCTACCAACGTTAATAGATCTCCCTAGATCTACCTAGATCTAGAACAAAACAGGACATGACATGACACTTCCCCTAAGCTACAATCATTGAATTTGTCATTGAAGAAGGAATAAGTGACGTACCTTTAGATATCACTTCCTTATGTCTTTGTTGTCCCTGCTTCACTTTGGTATCCTTGTGATATCATATCTACAACGACACAAATCGACCAAGGTGAAAGCAACAATAATACATTCAATGAAGACCTATACATGTGATCAAGAAGTTATGTAATAAAATAAGAGTGATTTTATGGGAAATGGACATGCCACTGTATTATATTAAATGAAATTAGAAGATACAACCAGATTGCCTTGATGTCGCAAGCTTCCTTTCGGTGGTCCTTCGTTCCAACACACACACTTGCTCCACGCTTGCATGAAGAAGATCCACTAAGGCTTGATGGACAAATGGAGGCCTCAAGCATCAATTCAAATAGGATTCCTCACACAATTCTGAATCTATTCTTTCATCAATTCTTTATTCCTTGCTTAAGCTCTTCGTTGAGAAACCTTTCATTATATAGGAGAATGAGAGATGGTTAAAGGGATGAGGATGATCCCACTGAATCTGAGAATTCAGTAGGATGCCAACCATGCGAATGCCAACTCATTTTCTATAAGATCCTCTTCTAGAACCTTCGTAACCTCTTCTCCCTTTTAAGTTTTGAAGCAGGTTTGCACCCTACTTATAGAGCAAACTGCAAACATCTCGCAATCCAAGTATAGAGTAGCCTGCGAGAATCAGGGTTTCTCGCACCCTATAATACATGTAGCCCATGAACTCATCTTAAAAATATGTTTTGTAGAAGAAGACAACAATCACTTTTCTCAGGAAAAAGGTCCTTATGAGAGCCTGAACACATAACTGTAGAGACATCACCAAAGTGACCAAAATAATGTGTAACAAAATGCCCCCCAACGTATGAGGCTGGAACTTGTGACAACCAAAATACTTTGTAAAATGCGCGTGTGTGTTAGAAACAAGGATCACACCTAATCAGAAACCTGCAAACAATCAAGCATCTACAGAATATAATACCAACTTTGAGGTAGGCATTCCCATGCTCAGACCACAAATGAATGAAATCACAAATGTAGGCCATGGCCACCAATCATACACCATGGATCCATGTCACCAAAATGATACATAGCCACCAAGAATACACTGTGGATCTATGTTAGAAGACTTAGATTAGGACATAGCCACGTGACATACAAAGTGGATCTATGCGTCGATACAAACCATAAATACTCCATCGCAACCTGGACCAAAAATATGAGACCCAGGGTCTTCAATCCCGTCATCTGAAAAGTACGAATCTAGCCACGTGATTACATGTGTCGAAGTCGAACATGGTAGAAACCACTTGATTACCGGTCATTGATGAGAACCTTAAACAAGTGCGAGGGAAATCACCATTGATGTCAATGACTCCCAAGGTACCTAAGTACAATCCAAACGAATGTGAATAAATGAGTCAAAGTCGAACACTCGGGGAAATCTCTCGATCAGGGACCAATGATGTGAATCAACCGTCGAAAGCGAAGAGACCTGCCATTAAGGCATGCAGGTTCTAAGGTACTAAATGATTTCTAAGTCTTATTCCCGGATAATGGGTTGGAGTCGACGGAAAAAGACTCTTCACAGGAGGGCCTTGATTTATCCCCCATCAATGACACGAAATGAGTAAAATATTTTTAGGGTAAGTCAAAGTATGAATATGATTTGAAACAGACACAAGGAAGGCCGACACAGTAAGAACGGACAACTGCAGATGGCCGACTCAATGGAGGGCTTGTTTGGACTTCTCTTGAACATATGAACGACATGACAATGGTCTTGGCAACATTGACTCAAAGACGACCCAATATATGACCTTGTAGCAAGTCAGACGAGAGACAAATGGATTCCCCAACCCGGAATCAAATTACGAACATGGGGTGTCATGTTCAAGAGCGACGCTTACTGCCACTAATACAAATACCAAAACAAATCCCTTTCCCAAAATTTCCCCCACAATTTCTGGTGAGTACCTCTTTATTTTTACATAAGCTTGAGGAGGATAACATATGCTTGTCGATGTAAGCTCATCCTTTGGACGAGTCCCTCAGAGTACATTTAACGAACCCTAGAAAGGAGTGGTTCGGTCCCATAAGGGCCTTTTGATGTTTGTTTAACTAGTCCAAAGATAGAAAACTCGGGGGTTTTTCATGTTTTGAGAGTCTGAAAAACACTTAAAGAGAATTCTCCCAATTCGTTTTTCATAAATTAGTTCGACGAGACCGAAAAAGTGATAAACTATCGCTCATCGAACGTTTTCTTCAAATACTTTTACGAGCATGAAAAGAATAAGATCGCTCGACAATTTTTTTTTTTTTTAAGGAGCGTGAAAAGAGCTTAAAGGATACTCCCTTATTTTCGTGTTACCATGACGAGTACGAAAAGACGAGAAAAGTATACTCGGTTGCGTTCTCATGTATTTTTGAGTGCGATAACGAACTAAGACTGAGCTCGAGGTTTTTCCTACAAAACCCTAAAAAGGTATTCGTACATGTGACGGAAAAATGAAAAAATACTCGTACACCGTCGTTCGGGCTTTTAGGCCATCTATCTGTGAAAAACCATACTCACAAGGCCATTAGGGCATTAGGTTTTTAAACAAAATAATATAAAATAATATAAAAAATCAATGAGAAATAGTAAAAAGTGAATAAATATGGGTGAAAAGCCCTTTTTACCATTTCATTGTTACTTTGTCAAAAACTTGTCCAACACACCTCTTTTTTTCCCAAATTTCTTCGCTCGATTGTGGGAGGTACAAGCGGTCAATCGGCAAATGGTTTCGGCCAACGAGGTAATCTCCTGATTCTTCAACTTTTTCATGGATTAAAATTGATTTTTATTGGCAAATTTTAGTGTTTTGATTCCATTTGGGGCCGGTAGGTGCGCTCAGGCATTCTCGCAGGTGAGCCATTCGGGACCTGCGAGAACCTAAGGTTCTCGCAAGTGGGATTCAGTGCATCTGCAAGAATCTCGCGCTGTGTGAAAGGTTCACCTGCGAGGGCCGAAAATTGGATTTTCATGCATGTTTTTGCTCAATAAAAATTTATTCAAGAGGTTAAAACGAGTTGTTAACTTCCTTCTCATGGCTCTGTTACAGGTATTGATCATCACGATGTTGGAATGGAAGGAAAGAGAACACGAGGAGGATGATTCCATTGCCGGAAATGATTCAGGTACAGTTGCTTCCCTCCGGGAATGTGGGATCTTAAAATTTTTTAGGATCCTGGGCATGAGAGCCCAACTCAAGTTGTTAGAGTACCTGGTACACATGTGGGATGTGGATCAACAAGTATTTCATGTAGGGGTCCACACACTCACAATAGATATCGAGGATATCTATTTTCTGACGGGGTTGTCACAACGTGGATACCATGCGACTCTGACCGGAGGTAGAGGCGGTGGACTTGCTATGAGCGAGTATGTTTGCAAATATTGTGTTCCAGAGGCGGAGGGAAGCAAGGGTAAAGTCGCCATTTGGGGGGTCCAAGATTTGACCTTACGGACTATCTTATTTACCATTGCACACATGTCCGGGAGCGTGGCTCCGCACATGGCTCTCCAGAGCTATTTCTAGTATGTAATAGAGTGCACAGAGCCTTGGGTTTTCAGCTGGTCGTACGCGGTTGTCTGCAGTATGAAGATGCAACTAACAAAGTGCAGAAGGGGTAACCTGAAACAGTTAAGGTATGGGTCAATTTTGATGTCATTCTTCCTTGAGAGGGTCCCACTACTGCGTCTACAGGTAGATTGGGGTTTACTGGCCCCACAAGATCCGAGGATGATGAGGTGGTGTAACCTTATGGCTCGGCACGTAGCAGGGCCTATAATCAGATATAACGATTCGTTTTGTGACTAGTTGAGGCCCCAGATGCTAATGATCTATGACTATGCATATGCTGGCTTGGATTTCTGAGGAGATCTGGATTTGGTTCTGCCTGAGGATGCTCAGTGGGGTGACTTAGGTAAGAAGTACACATTTTGTTCCTTTTTAATGTTTTTTTTGCAAATTTAATTATGTAAAATCTTTTTATGTCTTTGATCCAAGAAATAATCAAAAAAATTCTTTTGACGACACAGATGTGGGGCCGTATCGACCTCCAGGAACATCTCCCATTTAGAGACGAGGAGAAGTGGCTTCAGTAGCGAGATGGGACGCTGAGGACTACGAGGTGATTGAACATAACTTAGAGGGACTAACCACAGATGTCTCGGACATCTCTATTGGGGAGACCCCAAGGCGTTATCAATGCCATACTGTGGGCGTGTTCAAGTCTCTTAGTCAACTGCTCCGTAGGGTAGCCCAAGCAGTTGTATGTTACCCTGAGCATCATTTGTGATGCTAATTTGTAGAAGCGATGGGCTTCACATATTTTGATATTTTGGTCTTTGGAATTTTTTTTTTTGTAAAACTTTTGATCGTTATATATATATATATATATATATATATATGCGGCTTCTACCGGCTTATTTTGTTTTTTATAATACATGTGATGTGTGATTGGTTTTATAAAAGTCTCAGATGTCTGTCTAACACATAATTAGCTAAAACAATAGTCAATGTATTTAGACATCTAGGAATGTGTTGATATTTGATATAATCAAAATAACATTCCAAGAGGTGAATTCGTAGATATACCCACAATAAAGTAGGACTTCAGATAATACAGACATTACTTAACTGTAGCACTACTAGCTGCGAATCAAGTCGTATAACCAGGTGGTGGATACCAAGTGAAATATCATTAGTCAACAATTCGATGACAACGCTATATTCTGCGATATTATTGGTCGCATGACTGAGGCAAACACCTCGTAGACTGATAAGTTCATTTGTAGGTGCATAAATTTCCCATGCACCAGAAGCAAGGTTATGAGTACTACGACTAGCGCCATCAACGAAACCAATGTGGGGTAGTGAAGACTCCGACATCTGAAAGCCAAGCACAACACAAGGTAAGCGGTTGAGGGTAGAAACCAGATAACGAAAAAACACACTAAAGTAACACAGAAAAGTATGATACAATAAAATACAAGCACTCATGCATAGATGACCTAAGCATAGTACTTCTTTAAGTAAAGCCCATTTCTGGGTTCACTCAAAGAGATACCATCGTAGTCCACTAACTCGTAGGCTCCTTTCTCCAACACTCATCTGACGATATAAGGACCTCAACACATAGCCTCAATTTTTCCGGCTCCTAGCAAATCTCAGTTTTGTTCATAAAGGAGAACTAGATCACCTTCAGAGAAAACGTGTGGTTTGACATGTTTGTCATATTGGGCTTTGATGCGTTTCTTCTGGGTTTCTATAACTAGGGTGGCATCATGACGGGTTTCATCTAGTTGCATAAGATACACTAGGCATTCTTCTTCAACATAATTGTTTGGGAGAAGTTCGACGGCTAGCTTTAGAGATGGTATCTCACATTCAATCGACAAGATGGCTTCGAGACCATAAACTAACTGGAAAGGCGTAAACCCGGTAGTAGACTTGATGGATGTCTGATAAGCCCACAATGATGAAAAAAACATCGTGTGCCAACTAGTTTTGTGAATCTCTATCATTCGTCGAAGCATGGTAATGAGAACTTTGTTTATTGCTTCAGCCCAGCCATTGGCCTGTGGGTAGTAGGGTGTTGAGTTTTCATGGCGAAGACCCAACTTTTCGGTGAGTTATGACATCATGAAGTTTCTAAAGTGGCTACCGTGATTAGTAATGATAGCTTGAGGAACACCAAACCGAGCAATGATGTGATTGAATATGAATAGTGATGCAGTATTTTCGATATTGTTGAATGTAGGCATCGCCTCGACCCATTTCATAAAGTAATCTATGACTACAATAATGTGGATCTAGGGATATTTGTCGAAGGGAGGACACCATAAGGCTTAAATCCAGAGTCATTAAAGGCTTTGAGCGTGTTGTGTGATTTGGTTAAGGGAGGAGAGCCGATGGATCTCCAACAGGAAATAGACATGACACACGTTGAGGCACCTTCATCAATAACTATTCTACAAATGTTCTTGTCGGAGACGATAACTTGTATTTGAAATGCGAGTTGAGGGGGTAACCTTGGAACATGATCTTCCAAGTAAAAAATGATTAAATTTGTATTCGTAGGGTCGATTCCACCAATGGATTTCAACAGTGCCTTTCGTTGTGTAGGACAACTCTGAAGGAAATCAAGGGATGACATCATGGATGGTGCTTGGGCCATATCTTCTACAATACTGTAGTTCTGGGAAACACATGCATGAGGATTGAAAATAGACTTTCTAACAACACCCTTTAGGGGAGGGCGAAGAACTATATCTAGGATCGATCATTCGAGATGAAGAGGACCATTGGTAGGTGGAGCCAAGAGAGATGGTTGGACCAACGAAGGAGGTATTTCACCAACCCTCTCTTTGGAGGAAGAATAATCTTTGGCTCGAGTGGTAAGTGTGACATCATTCTTCTTTGAATCACCTGTACACATTAATACATAGGATGTAGTGGAGGGGGAAGGTTGGTCGTGAATGACCAATTGGGCCTGGTGTTGAGAAGGGAAGGGTTGTGACAACACGGTCGGGGTAGGTGGTTTCGAGGTCCCTTGAAGGAACTTAGTAACCTCGGCTCGTCTTGGACAATCCTTAGTGTAGTGATCACCACCACAGATAAGATAGGGGTATCAGGGTTTTCACTTATCCTTATCGTAAATAGGACATGTTTTGGTCTTCTCGGATTACAGATTATTTTTATCCTCCTTATTCTTACCCTTCCCTTTTTTGGATTTATTTTTTCCGGAAGGGGTAGATTGAACAGAGTTCACCTCAGAAGTCTTGCCGGCGGGAGGAGTAGGAGATGGAGCATGTTGAACATTAGAAGCAACGGACTTGGGGTTGGTGGTAGAGGCTTGTGTAGAGTGTGGTTGGGCATGCAAAGTACCAATCACACCATCAACCACATGAGAAGTAACATGAGTAGTAGAAGGACAAGGTGCATCAGGTAGTAAATCGTAAAGAGTACCTGTTTGTGAGTAAACGAGGTCAAGGTATTGAGCACGACTGATCGCTTGTTCTTATGTGACAAATCCACCCATGGCGATGTCACGAGCGATGTCATTCACGAATGATTTCGTGAACCACTCTGCTAGTAACTGATCGGGAAGCTCGAGTTTGATGAGACGTCGTCTCTGTCACCACTCATAAATGTGATCAGAGATATGAGTGGGTTTGGTTTGTTTGAAAGAGCTCAAAATTTCGGTTCCCGTTTCGTAACGGATTGGTAACTGGTAGTGGGTGAGAAAATCCATGGCAAGGGTGTTAAAGTCAGCGAAGAAGCCTTGTGGTAATTCTATATACCACTTCGTGGTGGAACCCGTGAGAGTTCGCTGAAAAAGACGTAATCGAATAGAGTCATCCATCAAAGAGTTGGATGAACACCAAAGGTGGAAAGTCATTACATGATTGTTCGGGTCCTCTCCCGGTTTACCATCAAACTTAGGAATGTCGGATGGTAGTTTGACCGGTATGACGGGCCATTGAGGAGAGTGACAGATAGGATCGTTTAAAATTATAGACAGATTAGGGAGGTCCAGGGTGGCTAAGAAGGGTAATTTTCTATTCACGTGGGGGTACTGGTGACTTTGGGGAGGAAGTCTAGTAGGTATACAAGTAGAACTGTAAGCAGTTTGCATATAATGCAAAGATTCAGGTAGATTCGATTGTTGGTGTGGAGGCATGTAATTTATAGGGTTGTATTGGTTAGGGCGGTTCCATTGAACAGGGATTTTGGGTCTAGCATTCAAGCCTCAAATGGAATTGGACGGACCAGGACATGGTTGGCCCGTACTAGGGGGTATGAAAGAGCTAGCTTGAGGTTGTTGCCCCCCAGTCAATTGAGGATTATTTTGGATAAGATAATTCCAATACTGGACCAAGGCTGTAGGTATGTTCTGTCCAGAAGGTGGGGTAGGTGGGGGTTTCCCTCCAATCGAAGGTTGTGTCCCAATTGGGATTTGACCTCCAAAAGGGGATTGCGTTTGGCCTCTAGGGTGAAATTGTCCACCAACAGGAATCTGGTAATTAGGTATGAAAGACTGGGTGGTGGCACTAGGGTCGGTTCCTCCGATAGGAGATGGAAGAGACCCTCTAGAAGGGGGTCGAGGAAGTGTCAGAATAAAACCAGGAACAAGATGGTGCCCAGAAGGAGTGGAAATTCCAGGAGTCCTGGATGGGATTTGTGTAGGAACCATAATAGAGGAATTCAATGCATGATATCCGAGGGGAAGCATCGGGATGAGTCTGGGTGACAATGGCGTGCCAATGGGGGCCTGGCTAGCCACCATATTCCCGGTGTGAAGATTCATAGTATCTGGGACCATTGTATAATGGGCCATTTGAAGGGGGATAGTCAAGATATGGTCGGTTGGCTGAGTGTCTGAACCAGGGAAATAATAGGCAGTAGTAAAAGGTATCGCATCTGGATCGGATGTTTCGGGTGGCTCAGGTGTGACACTGATATCAACACCTGTTTCTGAGCCAAAGAGATCTCGTCTAAAAATTTCAGTAGTCCAAAAAGGATCCTGACCTTCAGGGATTGTGAAAGGTCCAGTTGGTAATCCAGAAGATTCAACAACAATATCTCTAGATGAATTCACTCAAACAATACGTCTCATAGAGTCGAAAGAAAGTCGCAAGACCTCTAGAGAATTTTTAATTCAGAATTGGTCTAAAGAGTCAGTTCTTTCCACTTGTGGAGTGACAACGTCTTGGACTTCACTCTGTTGAGGAGAGCCCTTCGGTGAATTGGTAGGCAAGGGTTGAGAACCTTCCAGGTCTTCTGGGGGTAGTCCTTGCATTCTATGTGAGTGGCGTGGAGGGTCAATGGTGATTGAGCTAAAATATCACGAAAGAAATTCTATGGCCAACTTATGGAAACAAACAACACGCACTAGTAAAATCTAGGAATCAAAACCAAGAAAACAAGACCTTCCTATTCCGAAGTCATTAGTTGGTGATGAAATCCAGCGTTGCGACGTCGAGACAAGAAGAGGTTGGGCGAGGGTGGAAAAGTTAAGTTGACGACCTGCTTAATGGACTTACACCCTGGTGCAAGCTCCCACACATAATCATGGGTATACCCTCCAAGGAGCCCGAGTGAGTTTGGCCAACGTCAATTCCAGGTATTGTGAAGACTTACAATTTGGCCAATGTCAATTCCAGTATTGTGAAGATTCACTCCTCCACAGTCACCTTTTGTAAGATGCTAAGAATATAGGCTACTAAGGCTACCAGAAACAACAATGATGCCTGGGGACAATGACACCGATCCACACACAAGGGCAGTGGGTATCTAGCCCGAAATCAACTCTAGAGGTTTCACTCATCATTGTGGGTATACCTTCAAGCGACCCCCATAATACATGCGATCTCTACACTGAGATCAACAAAGCATGGTGAGTAACTCTGTCAATCTCAATGCGACCTCAGGTTTGACCCTTGTGTGAGAAGGGCTTCCTAGAACAAAATGTTGTAAATGGAATTTGACACTCCCTATCACAAGGTATTATTGTGTGTTTTTCACTTTGGAGAGTGTGTCTCACTGCCTATTCCAAAGCTCTAGCCTAGCTAATGTTGGTGCAAAAGAGCCCTAGAAAATGTTACTAGTTGAATTTTAAAGTTGCACAATATTATTAAAGGCCGTTGTTACGCAAGAGGGAGACGGAAATGAAACCAATGTTGTGTAAGACTTTGACCCAACAATGCGTAAATAGAAATGAATGATACAAACTTTTGTTCGATGAATTCTATCTACAACAGGGAAAAATGAGTTTTCTGGAACAATGCAAACTACGATATACAATTCTCTTTTTAAATGTAGTACCAAACAATCATGGACAATGTAAAGTCACTATTTGTTCTCTTTCAATGTTTTTAACGCTAGTATTTTCTGAATAAATGATTGCTTAAAAGAAAAAGACTCAATTTTTTTTTTTTAGAAAAAAATAAAAAAATAGGGATGGAACTAAGAAAAAGTAAGCAACCAATGAAAATAAAATACTCAACAAACACCTAAATCGATCTTTCAATGGAGATTAAAATAAAAAATTGACAAGAAAATGTCTCTTCAAATGCACATGGACAAATAGCTTTCCAAGCAGCAAGCAATCTAAAAGAAAAATTAATCCCAACTTTTAATCCAATCAAAGACTTTTGACCAAACAAGCACTCAGATCTCAGAATCAGAGAATATACCCTTGTCGATAAAAGGTCAAGAAGTAAAAAGTGGGAAAAAATGTTTAAGAAGAGTTTTCGATCTCCGAAAACCCATCGATCGCAAGATTTGAAGTCAAGAAACAGTCAAACACTGGAAAAAGAAGTTCTTCCCAGGTAAAGAAACAAATATGGGCATCAAAAAAGACAAGAAGCCCTAATCCAAAACTTTTTCAAATGAGTTCGCAGCCTAGTAGTGGGGTACAGTGCGAAAATTAGGGATTCTCACAGTCTAGACACTGGCAGGGTGCGAGAAGGTCGCATTGGACTGAACATTAGGGTGTGAAAATCAATGGTTCTCGCAGGCTATAGAGAGGTACAATGCGAGAAGGTTTGTAATCAAGGAAAATTTGGAAAAGGGACAACAATTTTGAGTGAACTTCTAGGTCCAGAGAGTCTATATGGGTCTCCTACAGACTCAAAGACCGGTTGGCAATGAAAAAAGTAGGCTAAGAGAAAATGGCCAACAAAAAACCACAAAATGAGTCGCATCCCCAGTGGAGTCGCCAATTTTGTTATAGGATAAATTGGTATATGCGGACATTAACATATCTCCCTAGATCCACCTAGATCTAGAACAAAATAGGACAGGACACTTCCCCTAAGCTACAATCATTGAATTTTTCATTGAAGAAGGAATAAGTGACGTACCTTTATATGTCACTTCCTTATGTCTTTGTTGTCCATGCTTCGCTTTGGTAGCCTTGTGATATCATATCTACAATGACACAAATCGACCAAGGTGAAAGCAACAATAATACATTCAATGAAGACCTATACATGTGATCAAGGAGTCATGTAATAAAATAAGAGTGATTATATGGGAAAGGGACATGCCACTATATTATATTAAATGAAAGTAGAAGATATAACCATATTGCCTTGATGTCACAAGCTTCCTTTTGGTGGTCCTTTGTTCCAACACACACAATTGCTCCACTCTTGGATGAAGAAGATCCACTATGGCTTGATGGACAAATGGAGCCCTCAAGCATCAATTCAAATAGGATTCCTAACACAATTCTGAATCTATTCTTTCATCAATTCTCTATTCAATCTTGCTTAACCTCTTCCTTGAGAAACCTTTCATTATATAGGAGAAGGAGAGATGGTTAAAGGGATGAGGATGATCCCATTAAATATGAGAAGTCAATAGGATTCCAACCATGCGAATGCCAACTCATTTTCTAGAAGATCCTCTTCTAGAACCTTCGTAACCTCTTCTCTCTTTTAAGCTTTGAAGCAGGTTCACACCCTACTTATAGAGAAAACTGCGAACATCTCACAATCCAAGTATAGAGTAGCCTGTGAGAATCAGGGTTTCTCGCACCCTATAATACATGTAGCTTGCGAACTCATCTTAAAAATATGTTTAGTAGAAGAAGACAACTATCACTTTTCTCAAGCAAAAGGTCCTTATGAGAGCTTGAACACATAACTGTAGAGACATCACCAGAGTGACCAAAATAATGTGTAACACCCATCTCCTTGGTTTTGATGGGGGTCAACTAGAAAATGGACACTTTGCAAATGATAGTTGTTTATGTTGGATCATGTTGTCATTGATGCCAATGGTTTGATTATTTTGATGTCAAAGGATTGATGTCAAGTGATTGAGTGATTAATTGATGTCAAGTGATTGATTGATGTCAATGGATTGATTGATTGATAATCTTGATTGATTGATGATTGATGAACAATGTATACATATTATCCTTGATGAGAATGATAGATGTCAAGTGGAAACCAATCGATGAAGATGGATCAAGATGCATAAATGAAAATGGATCAATGAGTTGTCATTGATACAAGGTGAAGATGGATTCTTTGATATATTATGCATAGTTTGATGACTCATTATTGTCTTGTCATGATTAATAAGGAGTACAAATGGATGAACTCCAAAGTGGTCCCCTTATGGTGAAAGCCCTCATGGGAAGACGGTTTGTGGTTGAGTTGTGGTTGAGAGAACCTATGCTTTTATGTGGAATAATGAGATGAATATCAATGAAGTTATTGGTGAAACTATCCTAGATGGATAGTGTTTGTCATGCCATTTCTGGTGGTATGTGGAACGTCACATAACTCCTCATGGTTTTAGATTTATGGCCCTACGAAGATGAAGGATTGAAGCCCCAAATGGTCAAAGAAGTCAAAGTGCCCTAAAAGAATAAATCATTATGAAGTGACAAAGTCAAGATGGATTATTTAAATAATAAAGAGAAGTGACAAAATCAAGAAGGAATATTTAAATGATAAAATATTGGAGAACTTTCTATTTATGGAAAGTGGTTAACCCTAAAATAAGGAAAATAGGTCAAGTGACCTAGAAATGGGTTAAGTGACCTAGAGGATGAAAGTATAAATAAGATAGCATTGGTCTCTTGCAGATCATCCATTTTGTGGATCAATGGAGAGCTTCTTGTGAGAATATCTTTTGGAGTATTGATGGAGAGCTTCTTGTGAGAGCATCTTTGGTGTGGATCTCTTGAGCATGATTGAAGATCTATTATGAGAAAGACAACGTGAGGAAGATCTCATGGACGCATCAAAGTTTCAGCAATATCGAAGATCTTGACGGTAGAAGTGTCGGAGCTTCATAAACCCTAGTTTTTGAGGTATACGTGGGTTGTAATGGGCTAGGGCGCGTACATACGCGGGTTGTATGAGGACAGGGTGCATACAATGGATAGAATCATGGGGATTTGTGTTTGAGCTGATTATAAGCTGTTGAAGGCATAAGCAGGTTCCAGATCCGCATTCTATGGGCTCAGATCTGTCACTGAGACACTGGTATGGTTTCATTATTGTCTCGATGGATACTATTGCTTGTTGTGTTGTGAATGCTTAAGGCATTATTGGTATGGTTGCTATGATGTGGTTTATGTTGGTTTATGGAGTGAGCAACACTCTTATGATTCAATACTGATATGATAGCTATAGTATGTTGATTTCTCATGCATGATTGAGTAGCATTCATATTGATTGGTTGTGGAGCATGAGTAAGCTATTGGAGAGCTTGGATGTGTTGTGACTGGCTGGTGGTCAGTTTGGATAATGAGAGACAAAAGAGAATGATAAATTGGTTGCAGAGGATCTGAGTTAATCTTGAAGGATAAACCCTAATTTCTCAAAAGGTATACAAAGACTGTTGTATACACTGGCCATGTACATACATGGGCTGTAGTGATCCAGGGCACGTACACACACGAGCTGCACTACTGACAGGTCGCATACCTGTTGCAGATTGATATCTGTTGAGGATTGTTGCCTCATCTCAGTTGGTGCTGAGTATGTAAGTTAAGTCTTGCATTATAGGGCTGGTTCTCTTGTAGTGTTGTACTCTATTCAGTTGTCGCTGAAAAACCCCAAGGATTGAAGTCCGTAATAAAAAGAAAATTGTACATACATATTGTGTTCTTTGTGTTCCTTGTGGTGATGACTTGTTGATGATAGATTGCTGATATATGTTGCTGATATGTGTTCACATCTAACTGGTTATAAATGACAACAATGAGTAATGAGTAAAATGTTGAATTCTAACGAATGGGTTTTGTGTAAGAGGGAAGTTTTGGGAAAAAGAGCCCCACACTCATTCAACCCCCCTCTAAGTGTGGTAGGTGTTTCCAACAATTGGTTTCAAAGCAGGCCTTCACTACAAGCCTTAACAAGCTTGAAGGAGATCCATAGACACACAAATAGATGATGAAGTTCCAATCCTTGATGAGGAAAACTATTCTACTTGGAGAATAGAGATGAGAATACATTTGAAGGAAATGGGAGCAGTTGTTTGGAAGGCAGCCATTGGTGGATCAGTTTCATTGAAGAACAAGTCAAAGTTTGCAGCTCAAAGGGAAGGAAAGAAGAATGATGCATTGGCTCTCAAGACCATTCTTAGTGTACTCTCAAGCCCTATAAAAGAGAGCATGGGACAATGCACTTCCGCCAAGTATCTATGTCTAAAGCTAGAGGAGACATATCAAAGAAAGAAGGAGAAGGAAGATATTGAAGATCACTCCATCAAGATCATTAAAGGTAAAGAATCTCCAAAAACTCTTGATTGTATTATTTCTAAATGTGATCTTGAAAACATTTCAAGTGAAGATAAAGTATCAAGTGATGATAGCACAAAGGAAGATCTTGAAGACATTTCAAATGAAGGCAAAGAATTATGTGTTGATATTGGCAAAATGGAATATTGTGAAGATATTTCAAATGAAGGTAAAGAACCCTCAAAAACCTTTGATTGCAATGATGATGATGAATTTTTCTCTACAAGTG
>SNQJ01S0193344.1:0-10584 GCA_010110895.2 Picea sitchensis | reverse complement strand
ATGACTATTGATGTAGAGCATGCCTTGTCTACATGTTGACATCAATGATTGGTGTTGACATCAATGTTGGTATTGCCATCAATGCCAAAGGGGGAGATTGTTGGATCATGTTGTCATTGATGCCAATGGCTTGATTATTTTGATGTCAAAGGATTGATGTCAAGTGACTGAGTGATTAATTGATGTCAAGTGATTGATTGATGTTAGTGGATTTATTGATTGATAAGCTTGATTGATTGATGATTGATGAACAATGTATACGTATTATCCTTGATGAGAATGATAGATGTCAAGTGGAAACCAATCGATGAAGATGGATCAAGATGCATAGATGAAAATGGATCAATGAGTTGTCATTGATACATATTGAAGATGGATTCTTTGATATATTATGCATAGTTTGATGACTCATTATTGTCTTGTCATGATTAATAAGAAGTACAAATGGATGAACTCCAAAGTGGTCCCCTTATGGTGAAAGCCCTCATGGGAAGACGGTTTGTGGTTGAGTTGTGGTTGAGAGAACCTATGCTTGTATGTGGAATAATGAGATGAAGATCAATGGAGTTATTGGTGAAAATATCCTAGATGGATAGTGCTTGTCATGCCATTTCCGGTGGTATGTGGAACGTCATATAACTCCTCATGGTTTGAGAGTTATGGCCCTACGAAGATGAAGGACCCCCATATGAAGGCTTGAAGCCTCGAATGGTCAAAGAAGTCAAAGTGCCCTAAAAGAATAAATCATTATGAAGTGTCAAAGTCAAGATGGATTATTTAAATAATAAAGAGAAGTGACAAAATCAAGAAGGAATATTTAAATGATAAAATATTGGAGAACTTTCTATTTATGGAAAGTGGTTAACCCTAAAATAAGGAAAATAGGCCAAGTGACCTAGAAATGGGTTAAGTGACCTAGAGGATGAAAGTATAAATAAGATATCAATTGTCTCTTGTAGATCATCCTTTTTGTGGATCAATAGAGAGCTTCTTGTGAGAATATCCTTTGGAGTATTGATGGAGAGCTTCTTATGAGAGCATATTTGGTGTGGATCTCTTGAGCATGATTGAAGATCTATTTTGAGAAAGAGAGCGTGAGGAAGATCTCATGGACGCATCAAAGTTTCAGTAATATTGGAGATCTTGACGACAAAAGTCTCGGAGCTTCAAAAACCCTAGTTTCTGAGGTATACATGGGCTGTAATGGGCCAGTGCGCGTACATACGTGGCTGTATGAGGACAGGGCACGTACAGTGGATAAAATCATGGAGATTTGTGTTTGAGGTGATGAAAAGATATTGAAGATAGAAGCAAGTTCCAGATCTGCATTCTATGGGCTCAGATCTGTCACTGAGACACTGGTATGGTTTCATTATTGTCTCGATGGATACTATTGCTTGTTGTGTTGTGAATTCTTAGGGCATTCTTGGTATGGTTTCTATGATGTGGTTTATGTTGGTTGATGGAGTGAGCAACACTCTTATGATTCAATACTAATATGATAGCTATAGTATGTTGATTTCTCATGCATGATTGAGTAGCATTCATATTGATTGGTTGTGGAGCATGAGTAAGATATTGGAGAGCTTGGGTGTGTTGTGACTGGCTGGTGGTCAGTTTGGACAGTGAGAGACAAAAGAGAATGATAAATTGGTTGCAGAGGATCTAAGTTAATATTGAAGGATAAACACTCATAGCTTAGAAGGTATACATAGGCTTTTGTATACAGTGGCCGCGTACATATGCGGGTTGTAGTGAGCCAGGGCGCGTACACACACGAGCTGCACTACTGACAGGTCACGTACCTGTTGCAGATTGATATTTGTTGAGGATTGTTGCCTCATCTCAGTTGGTGCTAAGTGTGTAAGCTTAGTCTTGCATTATAGAGTTGGTTCTCTTGTAGAGTTCTACTCTATTCAGTTGTTGCTGAAAAACCCCAAGGATTGAAATCCGTAATAAAAAGAAAATTGTACATACATCTTGTGTTCTTTGTGTTCCTTGTGGTGATGACTTGTTTATGATATATTGCTGATATATGTTGCTGATATGTGTTCACATTTAACTGGTTATAAATGACATCAATGAGTAATGAGTAAAATGTTGAATGCTAACAAATGAGTTTTGTGTAAGAGGGAAGTTTTGGGAAAAAGAGCCCCACACTCATTCACCCCCCCTCTAAGTGTGGTAGGTGTGTCCAACAGTTTATGCAAGAAAATGAGACATTGAATAATATGATGGATTGATTGCATTATTTTGTGAAGCCTCAGAATTTAAATTACAAATAGCTAAGACATAGTGCTTTCATCTTAGTCAAAGGATGCACTAGAATGGATCACATGGTAAGGATGGGCCTAGATTCATATTTCCCATGTGTTTAATTTTTTGGGGATTCCTTTTTTCCTTCCATGTCTCCCCTAAGGACCTTTGTGAAGTAGTTTTCTAGAGAGTGGCCTATAATATTTAGAAATGGATTGTCAAGACTATGTTTCTTTTCTCCAAATTACAAATATGTGCCAAAGTTCTTGATGCCACCCACGTTTACTACTCTTCATTATAGTTTCCTTCAACCCAAACATATTTCCATTTTTTCCCAAGGAAAACACCTCGTAGAAAATCCTCTAATTACTTCCCCATGATCCATGGATGATAAATGGGGTAAATCATTGGCCCTCATTACAAATCCTAATCCAAGGGGATCAAGAAAGTCTAACCCATGACCTCCCCAACTTTGGGGTAGAGATATCATGTTTGACACATGACCACTTGAGATAACCCTCAAGGATTAATATTTGAGCACTAAGGTCTTCCTGGGAAAGTACAATTCATCCATCTCTATCTCGTAAGTGAGGATGAGAGTGTTGGTACCTTTCCAACTGTTGGTGTTTTATATGTTTCTTAGATCTTGATAGTTATTGCCTTATGATAAATAACAAGATACACTTTCATACAAACATTTATAGAACAACTGTACACTGAAAATATCAACTATAATATTGTAGCAGAAGTGACAAGATATATAAATATTAACCACGCACAATAAAAACAAGAACACAACACACGAACACAAGAGTTTATCTTGGGAAACCCAAACTTGGGAGAAAACCCATCAACCTTTCTCTAGAATAATTCAGTCCAAGATATTACCAGTACATCATCATTAATAGCTAAAATAACATACAAAGAAGATCCTCCCCAAGGGCAACATTACCAAGACCTAGCACCTCAATAAGATGACCAAGAATAAAGAAACAAGAGCTTCTCCAAGTGTGGCGCACTCTCCAAGGTAACCAATAACCTAGAAATATAGAAACTGCCAAAACTGCAGCTGCAGCTGCCTTGTGCGAACTACAGAAGGAGTTGTATGATAGTCAAAATAAAATGAGTCAGTCTTGTATCTATACTGATCTGGGTGCTAGTCTGGGGCCAAATTCTTATTTCTGGGTCTTCAATATTATTATTATTTTTCCGTCTTTTACTGGTGGGGCCAACTTCTCTTCACGTGTCTTCAATTTCTTCCCAAGGCTTTTGTAATGGTGTAGATGGGTCTTCTTGTACTTTCTTATGGATAATGACTGCTCGGAGTTTCAAATCTCCAACACTCCCTCTCAACAAGGGAGGAATTCTCCATACTTGGATTTCTTCTGTCATAGAAAGGTTGTCTTCATGAGCCATGTTGATGTGCCATCTCTGCACATGAATTCCATCCTGGAATATTTATGTGATAACATCTTGAGTCCATCCACTCCTTGACATGAGAAGGACTACACCTAGGCCATTCACCACTAGTAGAGTCCCGTGACTGAATGAATCATTACCCTTGGTCATATCAATGCTATCATAACCCCGTGCAAGACCAAACTTGGATAATGTATGCCTGATGCTTATCTGGGCCACTCACCATTAAAAAAAACCCATGGATGAGTGAATCATTGTCCTTTGTTCATATCCTCACTAGCATAGCCACGTGCATGACCAATCTAAGAAGAATGTCTACCTGAACTTGGAGAACATCAACACATCTAGGCCATTCACCATTAGCAGAGCCCCATAAGTGAATGAATCATTCTCCCTTGGTGATATCAACACTAGCATATCCCCGTGCATGAACAATATGGGAGAATGTCTGCTCGATGCTATCAACATACCTATCCCATTCACCACTAGCAGAGCCCCGTGAGTAAATGAATCATTCTCCCTTGGTCATATCAACACTAGCATAACCTTGTGCATGACCAATTTGGGAGAATGTCTGCCCGATGTTGAAACATCAACGCTCATCACTAGACAAATCAACATGGCTCATCCCTTGTATCATCCTCCTCATCCAAATCAGCACAACCACTTTGGGAGGATATCCTCAATATGCTCATCTGTGGATTAGTACTAGAGCTTCACTGCTCCCTTTTGTACCATGTCTCAGATGAAGTCCTGCAATAATATTCTGAAGTTGCACCACTTCACGACTTGCGACACTGGCTGTGCAATACTCCGTCTCTGTTGTACTGAGTGCTATAGAAGCCTGCTTCTAGGTTATCTCAAAAATCATAACTAATTCCAAGCTGAAGCAACACCCTGAGGTGCTCAATCTGTCTATTGCACTCCTACTCAATTGAAATTCGTATATCTATGCAACCACACTTCATCACTTGAGACAAACCATATCCAACTGTACCATGCTTTGTTGCCACCTACTGGAACTACCTTGGATTCAAACAAATACTGGTTTAGGGTGCTCACTGCAAAGCAAATATTTGACCTAGAATTAACCAGGTACATCAAGGATCCAATCATCTGCTTATACATCATGAGATCCACCAAATCTAAATCTGAAGTAGAATCACTCAATTTCTTCAGATTTTTCATCATAGGCATAGTCATGGACTTGTAGTCCATCATATCGAATCTCATCAATATCCCCTGAATGAGGAATACATCATCTAATCTCGTCATGCCTCTAATCCAAAGATTACATCCTACCAATATCCTCCATCTAGAAATCTGAGGCCAACTCCCTCTGTCACTGGAGTAAGTCCCGCTATCTAGTCTGCCTCATTGGTTGTTGCCTCTGTGACTGAGACAAAAATCCATACCCAACCCTCCTGACTAGATGTATCCTCTGTCATTGTAGCAAGATCACATCTCCTAGAAGCCTCTTACTTCTGAAGCTTTTTTCTAGCCTTCTCAACTCA
The DNA here is from genome assembly GCA_010110895.2 of Picea sitchensis. Lineage (NCBI taxonomy): Eukaryota > Viridiplantae > Streptophyta > Pinopsida > Pinales > Pinaceae > Picea > Picea sitchensis. The sequence goes on along the minus strand of SNQJ01S0193344.1, from coordinate 5,395 downwards.
TGACACTTGTCTTTTAGTCCCGAGAGATGTCTCTCTCTGACCTGGATCTGGGGGGGAATCCCTATGAATAATTGAATCTCTCTGAGCCAACTGACTCTCTCTGAGATCATGCTCACTCTGAGTCTACATACAATCTTTGGAGCCATCTGCTCCCTCTGCATCTGCTGAAGTATGATCTCCAATGAACTATCCTGGGAGGATGCTCCTCCCTACTGGATCCTAAGGGTTGAATCCCCATGAACTCTAGCTTCCTCTGCACTGATACTAGGTGGGGTTGTTTGCCTCACCACTAATGGATCCACCTGCTCCTCCTCATCAATCTCCATGTGGAACACTCTGTATCCCACAAAAGTATCCTTCTTTTCAGAAGTTTCTAACTTTATCTTCTTCTCCTTCGGTATATGGATGTATATTTTCATGTATACAACTCCATGTCTAGATAGCCCGCTCCATGTATCAAACTTGAGACCATATAATATGTTTCCTCCTGCAACCATCACTATAGCTCCCTCTCAGAGATATCACCTGTGACCTGCCCGGAACAAGCGCAATAAAAAAATAGCAGACAAGAACAATATTCTTATAATAAGGAAATAGGAACAAGAATACAAGATGGGAAACATGAATTTTTTTTTTCCAGTGTTAGCAATCATTCCTTCATGGTAACCTGCCCCCCCCCCAAAAAAAGAACAAAATACAAGATTGTGACCTCCATAGTAACCTACCTGGAACAAAGACAACAACCAAGAACATCTCCTAGAAGAGATCAATTTCATCTTGTAAATAAGTGCATCATTAGTACTAAACATTGAGCATTTACACAATGATCATTATACTAACAATATTCAAAACATTTGTTAGAAAAATTACTTAGCAGTAATAGATCTCTAAAGACTGTTGTCCCGGTTACAATATTTATTTAAGATGTAGCAATATAAAAATATCAAACCTGATATGTGAACCTGGATTCTTAATTGCTAGCGAGGGTGTGTTATTCATCTGAATGCATTGGATCCAATGATCCCTTTGGGTCATTTCTTGGACAAGGTCCCTTGTACATCCCTTGCAAACACCTTCATACTATGCTAAATGATATAACTTGGAAACATATATAAGTGCATACCTCTGAAATTTGTAGCACCATATTGCTTGTCTTCTAATCTCAAGGTTTGTGCAACTGGAAAGTGGCAACTGGAAAATGTAACTGGATACTGGAAACTACAACTATAACTGGAAACTGCAATTGACAATTGACAATTGCAACTGCAACTTTAACTATGCAGTGGAAATATTTCAACTAGCTCTGATACCATGCTGGTGTTTTATATGTTTCTCAGATCTTTATAGTTATTGCCTTATGATTAATAATAAGATACACTTTCATACAACAATTATCATAGAATAATTATACACTGAAAATATCAGCTATAATACTGCAGCGAAAATGACAAGTTCTAGAAATATTAACCATGCACAGTAAACACAAGAACACAACACAAGAACAAAAGAGTTTATCCCGGGAAACCCAAACTTGGGAGAAAACCCAACAACCTTTCTCTAGAAGAATTCAATCCAAGATATTACTAGTACATCATCATTATTAGAAAAATACCATACAAAGAATATCCTCCCCAAGGCTAGCATCACCAAGACCTAGTGTGTCAATAAAATGACCAAGAATAACTAAGCAAGAGCTTCTCCAAGTGTGGCACACTCTCCAAGATAACCAATAACCCATAAATAGTGAAACCACCAAAACTGCAGCTGCAACTACCTTGCGCACACTGTAGAAGGATTTGTTTGTATGTCAAAATGAAATGAGCAAGTCCTGTATTTATACTGATTTGGGCGCCAGTCTGGGGCCAAATTCTTATTTCCGGGTCTTTAATTTTATTATTATTTTTCTGTCTTTTACTGGTGGGGCCGACTTCTCTTCATGGGGCTTTTGTAATGGTGTAGATGGGTCTTCTTGTACTTTCTTGTGGAGAACGACTACCTGAATTTGCAAATATCCAACACCAACACCATACTAATATTTGCAAACAACAACTTTCTCACATATACATACCATACCCCCCTCTAGATTTTAGCATATGACCTTTGAGGAGAAAACACAAATTCATAATTGTTAGGCCCACTCATGTTGTACATCAAAATTTTGGGCATTGGATTCTACCTGGGAAATACAATTCATCCCACTCCCTAGACCATAAGTGAGAATGAGAGTGCTGGTACCTTGCCAACCCCACACTAATATCTACAAACAATAGCTTGCTCACATGTACATACCCTACCCACCTATATAATTGGACATGTGACCTACAAGGGAAAACATCATTTTCTTAACCATTAGGAATACTCAGATTGTGCAACCCAAACCTATTTCCATATGGAAAATATTCTTAGAAATTTTTATGGGCCAACTCTAGAAACAACAAAATATTTCATAAAGTCAATTGGGATTTGTATTGAACACTTAGAGATAAAGGAGGAATGGAGATTCTTATCACTAGAACATAGGCTCAATCCTTATGTGCTAAATGGTTCATTAGAACCATTGAGGGCTAGTAAACTTGGAAAAACCCACTGAGAAATTGTATCATCCCATGAGTTCATTATGGTGCAAGGCTTGGATTAATATGAACATGCAAAACTTCCTGATCACGTCAACCCCTATTGAAGTGAAGGGGAAATTTTTGGTGAAGTTATCTAGTGGGGTTGGGAGGCCATTAAGAATAATTTGTTCTAGAAGAGTGAATATTTGAATTTTTTTCATTGTCACGACTACCTATTGCGACCATCAATGTTAGTGCGAGATAATAAACCCTAAGTATATTTTGCTTGGTTATCAACTAAGAGGCTACTCAAAAAATTCATTTTCTTCCTAGAGATTTGTAAGACAATCAAAGTAGGGATTGGAAGAATTGGGAGACTCTAAAAAGAGAGTAAAATATTATTACAAATGACAAAATTATCCTATAAAAGGTGTAGAGTATTGTTCCAGACACCTTTTTTTGAATTCGGGTCTCCCAGGGCCACGACCTTGGTGTAAGGATTGGAGGTGGAATTAAAGGAAAGGGTTCATGAAATATAAGTTGATTGAGGGGAACCAATGGTTATAATCTAGGGCAATGCTAGGTGCTAAACTCAACAAAGTTTGGAGGGTTAAGTGAAAAGAAAATCTAGTTGTATCAACTAAATTCCATTTAGAATATGTACCGTGAAATTCCATACATACATACATACATACGTACATACCAATCAATAGGAATTTGAAACTTTTCTATCTTAACTTCTCCAAAGCACCTTTAGGAATATAGGCTAGAGATTGCCAATATTGGAATTGCTTCTAGTACCACTTTCAATAGGGTTAACCTCCCTTCGAGTGTAAGTCAATTGTTCCACCACATGTTGATTCTCTTCTCAAGCTTTTCTATTAGAAATTTTCTAGTCATTTCCCCCATAACAGTTAAAACAAAATTACAATGCATGTATATATTTCAATATTGTTTTAATGAATTATTTTATCAAATGACATTTTATTTTATTGTTGTAATTTGTACATAGCTGGTTGTAATATTGTTATAACATTATTTTAATAAATGAATTTAACTTAAAATAAAAATCGTTTGCAAAAAATGTTTTGACAAAATCTAAAAACATTAATTTTTAACTTGTTAATATAATTAATGACTAAATTATATCAATTGGGTCTAGCTCAAGTTGTAGTGAGGAGAAGTAGTTATCCTCCCCACTCCCATTGACATCCAACTTGTTACATGTTCGCTCTTCATGGGTTGATTGTTGATTGGGGATATTAGAGAGGTAATTGTTGATTGGGTTGGCAAGGTACCAAGAATCTCATTCTCACTTTGAGTTAGAGGGTGGGACCTTGGCAACATGGAAAAAAATAATGACTAAATTATGTTTTCGTATATTTTAATTTTAGTGTTTTTTTTAATTGAATTTTTCAAAGACACATTTATTTTTAAATATAAAAAATAAGGCTTACAAAAAATTTATGAAATTCCTTATAATGAAAAAATAACAAGTTTTACATTTTTTGAAGCTATGAAAAATATAATTTTTTTTCAAAACATTTGAAAATTTGAAAATGGTCATTTTAACATATAATCATCTATAAATAATTTTTAAAAGATCATTGATATGAAAATATTAAAAATGATCAATTTGGAACTAGGAGATGTTTTAAAACAACTTATGACCATAAAATCATAATTTTATATTGTTAAGAAGGAATAAAAAATTACTAATATGCAAATTAGTCCAATATTCACAACACTATTGATTGAGATTCTTTATTTCCACCTTTCTTTCATTGTGTCCCCAATGTAGGCTTAATAAGTGTTGTTAGTGTTATGGTGCTTAATCTTGACATAATGGCCTCTAATGCCATTCATTGTACATTATTAGTGGGTCATTATTTAACAAACACAGGTAGTTAGGTTGGGATTAGGTAATCTATCCATTGTACCTATTAAATGAGGCTCTCACCCCGTTTGTATATAACTCAAAGCTTCATTTATTATTTGGGTGTAATAGTACCCACTAAACACTTGCATAGATCCTTGATGTGACGTGCTTCTGATTTTTTTGTTATTTTGGTGTGTTGTATGAAGCAAGAACATATAAAGAAGTGTGGCGTATGGATAGGTATGTTGAGGACACAATGAATATGTTGTTATTGGTTCATGATTTTGTTTTGAATACACAATGAAGAACCTTAATTGAATGAAGATGTGCTATTGTGAAAAATCCTAGTGAATGAGCGCATTCTAGGGTTAATATGAGGATTTATTATGTATTTATGGTGTTGGTATTGTAAAGGTTTATGTGATGATGTTATATAATCAAGTTATTTTATTTTCTCGTTACAATCATTTTGAAATAAATATCTTTATCGTGTTACTTTTATTTAATAGTTGAGAATTACACATAATTTAAGCAACCACTATGTACAACACAAGTACTCAACATTGGACTCCTCTGCTTGTTTTTTTTGTAATTTAGTAACCTTATGTGTTAATAATATACAACAAAATATACATTCAATCCATGTTATGGCTAGCTTCTAGGGGAAGCTTGACTACAATTACTAAAAAATAAATGGTGTGTTAGAAGATTGGTTATTGTCATTGATGTCAACCCTAGTCATGGGTTTTGGACCGCAAGATTGATGAAGGTATTTGGACATGAAGGAAAATGCACATGTAAATACAACACCCATGGACGGATAGTATATATCATGTTGTTTCCGGTGGTATGTGGCACGTCACGTGGATCCTCATGGTTGAGGAGAAATGAATTTTTGAAGATGACAAAGTGAATTGAAGAAGGAAGTACATGTAGGCCCTGAAGATAATTAAAGAAAAGA
>SNQJ01S0193343.1:0-13917 GCA_010110895.2 Picea sitchensis | reverse complement strand
GTAGATATCAGCTGATGAGATATGTGCACTCCTTACCAAAATGAGCCAAGGCACCAAAAATTAGGATAAGAACCAAAAGTGGGTCGTGATGCGACCCTTTCCTACATTTTTCACCAAGGGGTTATTTCCTAAGGGAAAAACACCCTTCTATCAAAATCATGTGCTAACACTGAGGAAGGAAGGCTTTGCAAGAGTGCATCGACAAAGGAAAGGATATGAATTAAGCTCTTCCGTAAGGTAAGGGAGAATTCGTCGAAGAATGGAGTTAAGCGCAAGGAGTGCGTTGAAGATACTGTAAATCCATCTTACTAGCTCAGGGGGAAGAGCCCGAAACTGCTAGGAGGGCACGAGGAAGTTCATAGAGGAACAATGAACTTTGGAGGATTTCAAGCTGAGAAAAGTCATAGAAGAGTCTGCGCAGAACTCTGCAAGGAGTGCAGAAGGAGTTCGAGAATAGCCTAAGTCTCGAAAGAAAGAATTTGCACTAAGTGTGCAAAAGGGATCGAGGACTCCCTGAAGTCCCGAAAACAGTGAAATTACCCATTGTCGGGAGAGACAGGTGGCAGAAGTTCGGGAGCAGGAACTTCAAAAGGGTTGTCGGGTGCAATCAGATATATTTGCATGAAATGATTCTAGATCGTTGGATCCAGAAGACACATGGCAGAGATCCACGTAGTTCGGAGGAGGAACCCTTTGGAGAAAAGTCAAGAGGAGGATACCCGAAGAGCTGAAAGCCGAAGTAATCTTGGTTTTCCATTGAGAAGACACGTGGAGTTGGATCGACACTTCATTGATTTGGAAATCGGGAGAAGCAGAGTTGGGGTAAGAAAGGACTTGCGAATTTTGAACTTGCGAGTTGATCACAGTCGTTGATCGCAAGAAGAATGTGGACCATAGATTTGGTCCCGAAGAATTCATCGATTTGGGAATCGGGGAAAAGGGAGTAAGCATCTCACAAAATTTTCAAAGCACAGGATCGCGAAGGGAGTTGGCCCATGGTCATAGTCTGTGGTCACATCAAGAAGGGAGCCTAGCATGGAGAGATAGTGCTCGTTGGCGTTAAGAATTAAAAAATGTTGAGGAGAGGGTCTATGGGTGCCACATAGCCTGCGTCGAGAAAGGAAATGGCATGTGTCAAGTTAATCGGTTCCATCAGGAGCCCGACGAATCATTCAGTTCGGTGACTTGAACGATCCTAGACTGAGAGGTCGAGCCGCCCCGAGGAGAGAGGGTATGGGGTAAGGCATCAACTGGTATCAGAGCTGAATTTTGTCTATAGATCATAGGCAAAGGAGATATCAGAGCTAATGCATAATTGATTTATGTAAGCAAGGGAGGTAGAGCGTGGTACTTTGTTGAAGTAGTTGCAAGGTGTGAACCATATAGTAAATAGTCATGTGGGCTGCAGGTGAAGAAAGATGGTCGTTGGAAGTCGTGAACATAGTTAAGGGAGAGTTTTCCCACAGAAAAGCAGAGTGGAGATGGACAAGGAGCTCAGTGAAATCAGAGTGCATATGGAGAAGCTAGCATTCAAAATGCAGTAGGAGGCAAAGGCCCGCTGGAGGTACGAATTGCCCTTGAAGAGGATAGTTAAATGGCATGTTTGGAAGTTGTTGTCTAGAGGGAAGAAACATGTGTTAAAAAGGTGGTTGAGATATGATGAAGATCTTGATGACAAGGGAAAGAGATCTGGAAAGGGTCTCGTAGGTTTCTAGGTGGGCAATGGGAAGGGATCAGTGGATCTCGTAAGTTGCCAAGTGGGTAGAAGAGACATCCCAATTTTCCAGGTGGGTAAGGGGGAAGAAATGAGCTCAGCTGAGAGTTCGCGTTGGAGGGTGTTGACAAATGAAGAGGAGGAAGAAGAAATACCTCACTCAGATGAAGATTCACGCGGAACTGTGAACTATTTGAATGAAGACGATGAGACGTTGAAAACTTCCACCATCAAGGAGAAGGATCAGAGGAGCGTTCTAATTATTGGAGGGGTCAATATATTCCTACCAAGTAATCGAGGAGAGGCTAGCACAGATGTTGTGAATGTAGTAAAAGGATAGCAAGTTGAGACTGTCAGGAAGGAGGAGGAATAGATATTGAAGTCTATCCCAATAGAAGGAGGAGATAATTCAGTAGAATTGCTCAAGATTTTCAACCAGGAAGTTGAACAGGAGATGACTGCAACACTCAAGTTTACACTAGAAGAGGAAGCAGACATCATAGACTTTAATGGTTTGTGTGAGAAATTTAGATCCGTAGAAAGAAGGGTGATAGTGCAAATCATGCACATCCAACATGCTAATTTGGAAGCATATGGAGGATCATACTAGCACGGGTTGCAGCTGGAGGGAGCTGGAATGGAACCAGCGAAAGAATTGAAAAGAGTCAATCTGTCAAAAGAGGAAACTAAGTAGGAGCCCAGTGATGAGAAGACTGCAGGAGCGGAAGCTATAGTAGAGTGGCAAGCTAAGACCACAAGAGATGAAGAAGACAACTTGGGAGATCAATATGATTTACCCATGGACAAGGAGGAATTGCAGCAAGCTAGTTTGTAAAAGGAGAGGCAACCGATGGAGCAGTTGGACGAGGTGGCTAAGGAGGTAAGGAATTTTATGTTAGGGTTGACAGAGGAAGCAGTCAGAAAGGAGAATTTGGACAGAAGGAAGCCTGCACAAGAAGTAGGGAAGATACAGGAGTAGCAGAAGCAGCGAAGCAGAGGAGCCGAGAGACAACTCCAAGAGATAAGTTTGGGATCCAGGAGGATTTCAACCACGCTGGAAAGCTCATGAGTAGGAGCTAATGGTTTTTGTATCCATGGAGTATGATGAAAGAGAATCGCTCCACCTTAGCACACGCCAGTCAATTAGCACTCATGGTGCGCATTCAAGGAAAGGAGAGGTGTCGCCCTCTCATTTTTCCTTGAGAATCAAAAGTGTGATCCAGGAATTTAATGATGACAAGTTGGAAGAGCCAAGTTGTTCCTTTGCACAAGATGGATATAAGGTTGTCATTAAGTGGTTGATGGCAGGAGGGATATGCATCTGATTTGGATCAGATTTCCATCATTTTAATTTTCCCATTAGATGGGCATTTTGAATGGTGATTTGACACCACTAGTTTAGCTTGCGAGGGAAGCTCATCGAGCCCATCTTGTATAAATTTTTGTAATTGTTGCAAAGTAGAGGTTAGGCTATGTTGGGTTGTGTTGGACTGTAGAGGGACTGTAGGAATCTATAGGAGGTTAGCTAAGATAGAGTTAGCCTGGAGAGAAACACAGAGAGTAGGTACTCAATTGTAGCTCGGACTCCACTATTGTAATTTGACATTCTACCATTAATAGAAAATGACAGTTTTTCCTGTTTTCAAATTATGTGTAATGGATGTTGTGTTATGAATTTCATTGGTATGCATTTGAATTGTAGATGAATGTTAGAAATCATCTGCAGGGATATAGATACATTTTTCTATCCACGAGTGTGTTGGATTAGGTTTGGTTCTCTAGGCTAAGTGCAAGGAGTGCATGACAGAGAGAGGAAACTTTGTGAGACGACGCAAGGAGTGTGTGTCTGAACTTGGTGGAGTTGGAAGAGAGACTGCCAAGAGGAAATACCAGGATAATTCACAGACTCAGGGAGAAATTTCAAGGTGGTTAAGTGCCTTGGAGAGAAATACTGTGTGGGAAATATCACAGCTCAGAGTTACTGAACACTCTTCCAAGAGGGCATAGAGAAAGTACGATATCGTACAAGAGAAACCTTGTTAGAAGTGTTGGAACCCTTAAGAGAATCCTAGAATTGTTGAACATTCTGAGGAAGGAAGGCTTTGGAAGACTGCATTGACAAAGGAAAGGAGATGCCTTAAACTATTCTGTAAGCTAAGGGAGAAGTCGTCGAAGAACGGAACTGAGCGCAAGGAGTCTGCTGAAGATACTGTAAGTTTGTCTTACTAGCTCAGGGGGGAGAGCATGAAACTGCCAGGAGGGCATGAGGAAGTTCACAGAGGAACGGTGAACTTTGGAGGATTTCAAGTCGAGCAAAGTCGCAGAAGAGTCTGCGCAGAACTCTGTAAGGAGTGCGGAAGGAGTTTGAGAATAGCCTAAGTTTTGAAAGAAAGAATTTGTGCTAATTGTGCAAAAGGGATCAAGGACTTGTCGAAGTCCCGAAGACAGTGAAATTACCCATTGTCGGGAGAGATAGGTGATAGAAGTTTGGGAGCAGGAACTTCGGGAGGGTTGTCGGGTGCAATCATAGATCTTCGCGAAGTTGTGAGGCGCAAAATGATTCTTGACCGTTGGATCCAGAAGACATGTGGCAGATATCCACGCAGTTTGGAGGAGGAAACCTTCGGAGAAAATTCAAGAGGAGGATACTCAAAGAGCCGAGAACCAAAGTAATCTTGGTTTTCCATTGAGAAGACATGTGGAGTTGGATCGACACTTCGCTGATTCAAAAATCGCGAGAAGCAGAGTTGGGGAAAGAGAGGACTCACAAAGTCTGAACTCACGAGTTGATCATAGATGTTGATCACAAGAAGAACGTGGACCATAGATTTGGTCCCGAAGAATTCACTAATTTGGGAATCAGGGAAAAGGGAGTAAGCAGCTCGCGAAAGTTCCTGAAGCATGGGCCCACGGTCATAGTCCGTGGTCACATCAAGGAGGGAGCCTAGCATGGAGATCTAGTGCTCATTGGCGTTAAGAATTGAAAAGCGCTGAGGAGAGGGTCTGTGGGTGCCACATAACCTACACTGAGAAAAGAAAGGGCATGTGTCAAGTTAATCAGTTCCATCAGGAGCCCGACGAATCATTGGGTTCAGTGACTTGAATGATACTAGACCGGGAGGTCGAGCCACCCCAACGAGAGAGGGTAGGGGGTTAGGCATCACTACTAGCCTATGCAAGTCATATTGGGAGCATGTCACCAGCCACTACAAGTCATGTCAGGAGAATTGATATGATTGAGAAGCCTAGACTTATAAGTCGTAATCCCAAGTTCCTTTGTAGAATTTGCAAAGGAGATCATCTAACTTGTTTGTTCCCTGCTATTGCAGTGGTACGAGAAGTGTGGTCCTTGTCTAGTGGCCCTTTGGGTTCTGAGTTGTCTTTGGTTTCCCAACATTCTAATACTTATTTGGTTGATACAGTGGTTGTGCCTATGCAATCTTTGACTGACACCACTCTTGTTTTGTGGAGTGATGTGTCTCTTGACCATGTTGTCTCGCCTCATGTTCAACCAGCGGTCATTCCGATGCAATCTTCGACTGACACCACTCCTATTTTGGGGAGTGATGTGTCTCTTGACCATGTTGTCTCACATCCTATTCAACCAATGGTTGAACAAGTGATTGTGTCTATGCAATCTTCGGGCGATCCCACTCTTCTCTTGGAGAGTGACGAGTCTAAGAAAGTGACATTGTCAATGCAATATTCGGTCAATTCCACTCTTCTTTTGGGGGGTGATGTGTATTTCGACCATGTCCTTAACATTTCTAGTTTTTTACCTTCTAAACAACGGACCATTCCACTCTCTCTGAGTACACTCCCTCCAAGTCCTAGGATGGTTTCCTTCGATTGGAATGATCTTGTAGAACCTAATTGCCTTCCTTCTTCTACACCCTTCCAGATAAGGGACGTTCTTCGATATATTGTAGATGAAGGATCCTTTGCAAGTATTTTATCCTCCTTGACTTCGAAAGCTTTGGGTTCTCCCAAGATTGTGTCAACTACCTGTGAGTTGTTGGATTTCAACAAAAGTCCTGCATGTGAGCCCTGGCCTCCCCCATGATATGTTGCTTAGAACAACATCCTTGAGTCTTGGTTTATCTCTTTTCCAACTCCCGAAAAAATGAAAAGATTGTCGAGTGAAATTGTCTCTTTCACACTCATTAAATGGTTTTGAAAGGACATATATTTGGTATAAGTTTAACCCTTTTCCGGACCAAGTAGACTATGTATGAAAAATGAATACTCTAGTCTCCATTGGCTAGAAGAGTTCTCCCGAGTATTCTTTTATACTTTTTTGGGCCTAGGGGACTAAATCTATGAAAAAGGACAGTTTCGAGTTAAGTTGTAATCGCATTCAATCATCATGCTTTCATTATTGAGCCTACTATCGGTTCCCTCTTTCTCATTATAAGCCTCTTGCCTCCGCAATTTCCATCACTAGCCAAGTAGTTCCTTCCATATATCCTTTGCAGCTTGACACCCTTTACCCTTAGAGGAAACATCTCCCCGAGTGTCCATGCCCCACTTGCACTTCCTTGAATTGAGCATAGGTATGTTCCACTGCTTGGAACTGGATTCTTACTCGTGACACTCGCTTCCTCTCCTGTATCATAGCATTTCTTTTCCTATGAAAAAACAAAAGAAGACAAGCGGGAAAATAATATTATCTCATATCGACAGTAGTCGTGTCGCCTTTGAACAAAGCACAAAATTTTGAGTTCATTTTCATCTAAATTTTTGGCTAGCATGACCTTAGGAAGGTTATCTCGTTACTTATAGTTTACTCCTCCGATTGGTTATTCCTCCAATCCCTATGGAGAATTTCTTGATGCCTCTTATATTGCAATTTTTTTATCAATGATAATTATCAAGTCTATGTTGCATGAGTTATCCATATGTCTCATGCTCTTCTTCAAAGGAAGTCTATAAGCTTGTGTCAACCATTTCTCATAACTCTTTTGACTTTGCATGTCGGCCATACCCTTAGTGTATCTCAAAGTCACATGAAGTTGTTGTCCTATTGTGCACCCTGGTCATACTTTCATTATGGGTAGGTAACCTTGAACCCAGTAGATGAAATTTTCTCATTGATCATTGACTGGGAGGTTTCTCTTGTGCTCGAAGGCAAGAAATCTATTCACACAATGGGATTCATGCAGTGTCTTGGATTCCATTAGCCTTATTGGTGGTTTCCTCGCCTTTCTCGACAATTTTCCTTATTGGTTGTTATTCATAGGGTCTCTTTCGTGCAGTACTTTCATTTGGTGCATGCAAGGGATGCACATGGTCATTGGTCCGTGAACATCCTATATGTCCGAGCTCCTCCTAATCATCAAGATATTGCTTTGCACCTCATGCTGGATGATGAGAGATTCCCTAATTATCTTCTTTCAGCGGGTCTCCTTCCATCAAATTTAGTTCATATATTATGAAAATGAGACCTAGAGTCCTCTAAGTACCTAGAGGCTTGCAGTTATTAGTGGAAAGTTCTCTCACCATCGACAACTAGGAATACATCAATGTCTCATGATCGATGGATTCTTCAAGTGTTCGACCTCAATACCTTTATTCATGCTTGTAGAATGTAACCAGTGCCTTGATACCTACTTTCATTATTGATGGGTTGTCTCACGTTTGTTAATGGCATACCTTAATGACCGGTAATCAAATGAAGTCTCATTGTGTTTGACCTCAACTCTTTTATTCACATGATGTAGACTTGCACCTTCGGCAAATAGTGTAGAAGACCTCTAGCTTACAGTAGCAGCACTTCTTATGTGTTATTCTCTTTCATTGAACCAATACCTATATGACTTTAGTGATCATGGGAGATCAGATTGTACTCCATTGTATACAAATGTATTTAGTTGATTTTGAGACTGGATTCCACCACGTCTTGTTCATGACTATGATATTCTATGGCATATGTCCGCTTTGTATTGCCTATTCATGGCCAAGAACAACTATTTGATATAGTTCCACGTGGATCTACAATGCAATTCAGATTGGAAACCATGTGTATAAATTCATTATGGATTGTAATATTCTTATGAGCAACTAGTACTTGCAGCTGAGTCTTCATTACTCCACTTCTGGGAATTATAATTTATTTTGGCCATCACAGATAGTCCTCTGACCTCACACATTAGGGGGCATCTGTTACAAAAAAGTTTGCCTCACTCCATGCAACTTGCTTGGATGGCCTTCCATTACCCTCTGCAGACTTGAAGTCCCCTTTTTTTTCATTCTAGAGCCAAAAAATGCACATTTTTCCACATATACGCACCCTATCAATTATACAACAAAGCGTATATGTAGGTTGCGCCACTACAGCCCACGTACATCTGGTTTGGTGATAAAAATTAAAAATTATGTTGGGTTTCCATGCCATCTCATGAGATCCATGATCCTTGACCTTCCATATACTGGAAACGATCCGACTCAGCCCTTCAGTTCCATTTGAAGGCTATAAATTGAGCCATATCCAAGCCTTGATATAATTTGACAATTCAACTTTGAGAGAAAAGACACTCTGGATAAATTTCACTTCATATTGAGTCTACATCCCTTTGTCCTTGAAAGATTGAACTTCCTGTGTTCATGCCCCAAGCTCTTCCTTCTTTGTGATGGAGAACCTCATTGACTCCTATAAATGATCTTGCCTTTGTAGAGGATGGAAGTGGTGGAGGCCCAACTTGAGGGACTTAGATTCTCGGTTCCGATATGTGTCGTTACAGAAGTTTGTCACCTATGTACTTCTGCTGATTATTTTAATAGAAATACTCTTTTCTCATCCAATTGATATCTTTCAAATATTTGAATTACTATTCCATGGGCATATTTGTCATGTACATTAATGGATTATGCTAATTTATATGTTGACATTATATATTATCACCATATGCTTGTATATCTTGGTTGTTGAGGAAAAGTTGCAGGTATAAAGATTTAGGTCACGTGCTCAATGATGATCTTCTTCGAACGTCTGGATGAGGTAGGCTCTTAGCCTTGTCTTGTTATCATTTCATTTATATAGCATACTTGGGATTAGAGTTGATTTATGGGTGTCATTTTGTCTGTTGTAGTTTACCCCTGGCCATAGAGATATTTTCCTCATAACATCCTTACCATGGTAGTTCGTCAGTTCTTGTGGGTGGTACCATGCTATTATGACTATTGCGCAACCCTTGGACTAGTTCTAACTACAGTTGAAACTACCCATCTAGTGGCTTGACCCTTACCAAAGGAACCTGATGTGTGGAGGTAATTTTTGGCACAATGTGTTTGGAAATATGATGGGTTTGTTGTGTGTTAGAAGTTTTCTTAGCCATCCAACGCCTTTTGCAAGAACACATATGTTCTTGGGGATCTATCATAGAATTAAACATTTACTTAATTGACTCCACCACCTATGCAAGTTCTTCTATATGCGCGTGATGTGTTTCCCACCAATACGCAGTTATTCCTTCAAGTACTATGTTGAGGGATTTCATTTTTTGTGTTGTCAAGACCTTCTACATATGTGTGAGGAATGCATCCATTGAGTCTGTTCCATTAAATTGGGTAGGGTGTAGGTTCATGCTCCAATATTGCACAGCATTTTGGTGATTCATGTGCATCTCCTAGTAGATAATTCATATAGCTTATTCTTCCATCTCTCTGTAGTATCCTTTGAAACTGTGTCATAGGATCATACACTTCTCCAACTCATCTCGCCATTGGAAATGGGGTTGATGTAATATTCCCTATGCCCTATTGTAAAGAACCAATCTCATTCTTACCACGGACATCCATCATAAATGGGATAAGTAATTGTAATCCATACTGGACAAGAAAATATATTGAATAAGAATGTATATAATGAGATAAATAGATTGATGAATAGATGATATGTACAATGATGAATGTGCCAAATATATAGAGAACCTAAAGGCACCTATGGTGACTATCCATGAAAGGATGTGTCCCTTAGACAATTAATAACTAATTATTATTATTATTATTATTATTATATGTTAAATTCCCTTCCCCTTAAAAATGTGTTTTCCTCAAAGCATGATTGAGAAATACCTATCTCTTGTTCTAGCTCGAACTATCTTTTCATGATCTTTTGTTTATGTAGTTGTGACACTTGACGAAATAAAATGATATAATCTTCGAATCCCTGAAGTAATATGTTGCTTCTTCTTGGGATTGATCCATCCCAAATCTACCTTCGTTGGAAGCATTTGATGATCGATTGTTCAAATAGAACTTCTCATTTTAGGCTTCCCTTGTTGATCTTGTCTTCGTTCTTTTTCGATGTTTTAGTTTATTTATTGGTAAGAAGAACATTGTTTATATTCATCTTGACCTTGTCATTGGTCATAACGACTCTTGTGATTTGAAAGACAATAAGGCACATGAATTTCTTCGGGGTCTTGTTTTTCGGATCTCTCTTCCATTTTTTATGCTTCTGGTAATTCAATTGGATCTGTGTTTGTTCCCTTCTCTAAGGTATGGACAGTATTTGGTATCTTCTTTATGGGATCAATTATAGTTCCCTTTTCGATCATTGATCTTATACTGATGATTTTATGCGACATTTTTCGTTGCAACTCTTTTTCATCTTCTAACTTCTTAATTTGTTCGATCAAGTCTTGATGATGACTTTTAAGGTGACAAATTTCATCATCCTTTTTGAATAATTTGTTCTCGAAATCTTGATTAGCTTGTTCTAACCTTTGATCACCTTTCTTTTTATTCTTTAATTTCTTGATTTGTGTCAAAAGATTTTTGTTATGATTTCTCAAATGAATGATCTCATCATTATTGTGTGATAGTTTTGTATTGACATTTTCAATCTATATCTTGTGGGTGTTTCCCTTGTCATTAATCTGTTGTTGTAGCTCTTTTATTTTTTGTTGCATTTGATAGGCCTTTGAATATTGGCTTTCCAAATTCTTTTGGTTTTGCACAATTTCTTTATCCTTGTTGGTGAGGAGTTTGTTCAGATTCTTGATATCCCCTTCTAAATCTTTGAAGCTTCCATATGGTAATTCTTCATCTATATTTTTTTATTAGGGAATTTCTATACATGATTCCATTGTGAAGTCTCGTAATGTTATTCTCTTATTCTTATAGAAGAAGGTGAAAAAATTATTTTGTGCATTAAGAAGGAACGTACCCAATGTTTCCATCTAGTCAAAACCTAAGACTATGTCAACATCTTCTAGATCTATACTTTTAAAAATGAATTTAGATACAAAAATATAATTGTCAATTCTTAAAGATAAATTTTTTTTATTTTATCTTCATTCTCTGTTTGATTTTCTCTATACTTGATTCTCGAATTTGTAATTGATTAGTGATATCCGTGTCTATATAATTCTCCTCGTTATGTTTTAGTTTATTTTTTGGTAAGAAAAACATTATTTATATTCCTCTTGACCTTGTCGTTGGTCATAATGACTCTTGTGATTTGGAAGACGATAAGGCACCTGAATTTCTTCTGGATCTTGTTTTTCGGATCTCTCTTCCATTTTTTATGCTTTTGGTAATTCAATTGGATCAGTGTTTGTTTCCTTCTCTGAGGCCTCGACAGTATTTGGTATCTTATTTATGGGATCAATCATAATTCCCTTGTCGATCATTGATCTTGTACTGACAATTTTAAGCGACATTTTTCATTGCAACTCTTTTTCATCTTCTAACTTCTTAATTTGTTTGATCAAGTCTTAATGATGAATTTTAAGGTGACAAATTTCATCATCCTTTTTGAATAATTTCTTCTCGAAATCTTGATTATCTTGCTCTAACTTTTGATCACATTGCTTTTTATTCTTTAATTTATTGATTTGTGTCAAAAGAAATTTGTTATGATTTCTCAAACGAATGATCTCATCGTTATTGTGCGATAGTCTCTAATTGACATTTTCAATCTCTATCTTGTGGGTATTTCCCTTGCATTAATCTATTGTTGTGGCTCTTTTATTTGTTGTTGCATTTGATAGACCTTTGAATCTTGGCTTTCCAGATTCTTTTAGTTTTGCACTATTTATTTATCCTTGTTGGTGAGGAGTTTGTTCAGATTCTTGATTTCCCCTTCTAAATATTTGAAACTTCCATATGGTAATTCTTCATCTATATTTTCTAATTAGGGAACTTCTATACATGATTCCATTGTTAAGTCTCATAATGTTATTCTCTTCTTCTTATAGAAGAAGGTCAAAAATTTATTTTGTGCATTAAGAAGGAACGTACCCAATGTTTCCATCTAGTCAAAACCTAAGACTATGTCAACATCTTCTAGATCTATACTTTTAAAAATGAATTAATATACAAAAATATAATTGTCAATTCTTAAAGATAATTTTTTTATTTGATCTTCATTCTACAATTTGATTTTCTCTATACTTGATTCTGGAATTTGTAATTGATTAGCGATATCCACGTCTATATAATTCTCCTCGTTATGTTTTAGTTTATTTGTTGGTAAGAAGAACAATGTTTATATTCCTCTTGACCTTGTCGTTGGTCATAACAACTCTTGTGATTTGGAAGACGATAAGGCACCTGAATTTCTTCTGGATCTTGTTTTTCGGATCTCTCTTCCATTTTTTATGCTTTTAGTAATTCAATTGGATCGGTGTTTGTTCCCTTCTCTGAGGTTTGGACATTATTTGGTATCTTCTTTATGGGATCAATCATAGTTCCCTTGCTGATCATTGATGTTGTACTGACGATTTTATGCGAAATTTTTCGTTGCAAATTGTTTTCATCTTCTTACTTCTTAATTTGTTCGATCAAGTCTTGATGATGAATTTTAAGGTGACAAATTTCATCACCATTTTAGAATAATTTCTTCTCAAAATATTGATTAGCTTGTTCTAACTTTTGATCACCTTGTTTTTTATTCTTTAATTTCTTTATTTGTGTCAAAAGATTTTTGTTATGATTTCTCAAATGAATGATCTCATCGTTATTGTGCGATAGTTTCTTATTTTCATTTTCAATCTCTATCTTGTGGGTATTTCCCTTGTCATTAATCTATTGTTGTAGCTATTTTATTTGTTGTTGCATTTGATAGACCTTTGAATCTTGGATTTCCAAATTCTTTTGGTTTTGCACAATTTCTTTATCCTTGTTGGTGAGGATTTTGTTCAGATTCTCGATTTCCCCTTCTAAATCTTTGAAACTTCCATATGGTAATTATTCATCTATATTTTATAATTAGGGAACTTCTATACATGATTCCATTATGAAGTCTCGTAATGTTATTGTCTTCTTCTTATAGAAGAAAGTCAAAAAATTATTTTGTGCATTAAGAAGGAACGTACCCAATGTTTCCATCTAGTCAAAACCTAAGACTTTGTCAACATCTTCAAGATATATACTTTTAAAAATGAATTGAGATACAAAAATATAATTGTCAATTCTTAAAGATAATTTTTTTATTTTATCTTCATTCTACAATTTGATTTTCTCTATACTTGATTCTGGAATTTGTAATTGATTAGTGGTATTCACGTCTATATAATTCTCCTCGTTAAATGGAAAAACAACAATGATGATATCACGTTCGTGAATGGTTTCCCTTAACTCTTAATATCTCATGAAGAATATATTTTTATTGAACATCCAAAAATATTCCTTTTTTTAATCACTATAATGTTGATGTTACGGTAGCTGTGGGAGGTATTAACATCCACGTGTAACCTTTGACTAGATTAGAATATTATGGAAGTAAGAGAAACCCTAAACAGATGTGTGAAAACCCTAGAAGACAAGTCAGCCTAACAGAATAAATAATATTAGAATATAATTACCAGAAAGTCAAGTCGTCTCGGCCAGAAAAGTCAATGGGAAGATTAATATAAATAGAGGACATCTTGGCTCATTTGTTCACTCACCACACTCACTCTCTCAGCCAGTATAGCGCAACTTTGGAGATGCAGTGGAATACAAGGAAGGTGCATCTTCTAGGGTGGTTCTTGGTGGTGCTTGGTTAAACTTTTGGTGATATTCTTGGTGATATTCTTGGTGATACTCTTGGTAATATTCTTGTTAATTATGGCGCAAGTTTGAGATAGTAGTGCAACTGCAACTACTGCAGTTGTGTATGGTACTTGTTCTGTGGATATGGAGACCCTCTCTCTTATGTTATACCCTTGTAGAAGGAGCTCTCTACTTGTCTTGAGTTGTTGCTGCAGTTAGCAACT
>SNQJ01S0193342.1:0-17766 GCA_010110895.2 Picea sitchensis | reverse complement strand
GAGGAATTGGATCTTCTTTATGCAAGTACAGAACAAGTGTGTGTGTTGGAACCAAGAGTCACCGAAAGGAAGCTTGCGACATCAAGGAAATCAGATTGTATCTTCTACTTTCAATTAATATGATACAACGACATGTCCTTTTCACATAAAGTCATTCTTAATTTATTGTGTAATTCCTTGATCATATGCATAAGTTGACGATTGAATACATTTTGCTATTTTCACTTTGGTTGGTTTTTGTTGTCTTGGTCTTGACCTCACGAGAGCACCGGAGCGAAGCGAGAGCAACAAAGACTTAATGAAGTGATACAAAGGTATGTCACTTGTTCCTCCTTACTAGCTAATTCAATGGTCATAACTTAGGTAAAGAGTCATGTCCTGTTCTATTTTGTTCTATATCCAGGTGGATCTAGGGAGATCTGTTAGTGTCCTCACCTACCGATTAGTCCGATAACAAAATTGGCGACTCTGTTGGGGACGCAACCCATTTTTTAGTGGTTTTTGGTGTTTTTCCTTGGCCATTTTCTCTTTCCTTACCTTTCTTCATTTCTATCAATCTCTGAGTCTTCAGGAAACCCTGACAGACTCTCTGGGTCCAGAAGTCCCTTCAAAATTTTTGTCTTTTTCCAAAATTTTGCCTAGTTTCAGGCCTTCTCGCACTGAACCCCTCAATGGCCTACGAGAACCTCTTGTGTTCCCACCCTGCCTTTCATTACAGTGCGAGATTATTGCACTCTCCTTGTGACTATCCTGTGAGAATGATCCATTCTCGCACTGTACATTACTGATAGCCTGCAAACCCATTTTTAAAATTTTTGGAATTAAGGCTTTTGTATGCTCAGATGCCCAGATCTGTATATGTGTTTGAAAAGAACTTCTTGGGCCATTGGTTGATTGTTTCTTGACTTTGGATTTTTTGCACGATCAATCTTCAGAAATCAAAGGCTCTTCTTATCCATATGTTTCTCAACTCTCATCTCTTGACTTTTCTTAGCAAGGATATAATCTCTGATCCTGGAATCTGAGTACTTGTTTGGTTAGGAGCTAGTGATCAGTTTGAAAGTTGGGATTGTTTGTCTTTCTCATTTGCTCATTACTTGGAAAATCATTGTTCTCATGAAATTGAAAAGAATAGTCTTGTCTGCTTGTCATTTTTGTCTTCATTGAATGATTGGTTTGGGTTTTGTTTATTGCTTATTTGTCAGTTATTGGTTTTCCTTAGTTTCACCACCATGGTGGTTCTTTTTGAAAAGTAAAAACCATTTTTCTTTTTAAAATCATTTTCATTTTGAAAATATTGGAAATCAATTGTTGAAATTGAACAAATAGAGAATTGTCATTGTTACGTGATTCATTGATATTGCATTTTAAAGGAGATTGCATATCGTAGTTCAAGATTGTTCCAGAAAAATGCTCTTTCCCTCCTGTACATAGGATTCATTGAACCAAAATTCATATCTTTCATTCCTATCTATGCATTTCTAGGTCAGAGTCTCACACAACATTGGTTTCATCTCCGTTTCCTTTGAGTAACAACAACCCTTAATAATATTGCGCAATTTTAAAATTTAACTAGTAACTCTTTTCTAGGACTCTATTACACCAACAATTAGCTAGGCTAGAGCTTTGGAATAGGTAGAGAGATACACTCTCCAAAGTAGCAAACACACAATAACATCTTGTGTTAAGGAGTGTCAAATTCCATTTACAACATTTTTTCCTGGGAAGCCCTTCTCACACAAGGGTCAAACTCGAGGTCGCATTGATATTAACAGAGTTACTCACCTTGCTTTGTTGATATTAGTGTAGAGATTGCACGTATTATAGGGGTCACTTGGAGGTATACCCACAATGATGAGTGGAAGCCTCTCAAGCTGATTTCAAGCTAGATACCCTGCCCTTGCATGTGGATCGGAATGTCGACTATCCCCCTAGGATTTATTGTTGTTGGTGGTAACCTTAGTGGCCTATCTTCTTAGGATCTTACACAAGGTGACTGTGAAGGGGCGAGTCTTCACGGTACCTGGAATCAACATTGTCCAAACTCACTCGGGATCCTTGGAGGGTATACCCATGATTATGTGTGGGAGCTTGCACCAGGGTGTAAGTCCATTAAGCAGGTCATCAACGTGACTTTTCCACCCTAGCCCATCCCCTTCTTGTCTCGTTGTTGCGACATTGGATTTCATCACCAGCTAGTAATTTCGGAATTAGAAGGTATTGTTTGCTTGGTGTTGTTTCCTAGATTTTTTACTACCACATGTTGTTTGTTTACCCAAGTTGACCATAGGATTTTCTTCGTAAGTTTGTAACTCATTCACAATAGACCCTCCACGTCGTTCACATAGAATGCAGGGCTTACCCCCAGAACTCATTCACAATAGACCTCCACGTCGTTCATGTAGAATGCGTGGGCTTACCTCCAAAAAAACTGGAAGGTTCTCAACCCTTGCCTACAATCTCACCTTTCGCCAGGCTCTCCTCAACAGAGTGAGGGTCCAAGACGCCACCACTCCACAAGTGGAAACTCCGACTCTCTAGAACGGTCTGGACTACTAGCTCTTGAGAGGACTTTCACTTCACCCCTCGACTGAGACGTGATATGCGGTGCAAATTCTTCCTGTGACTTAGTCGCTTTGGTTCTCTGGATCACCGAATCGGACTCCTTCTGTGACCTCGAGGGCTAAGATCATTTTTGGACTTTTTGCATTTTTTTAGATGGGATCTCTTTGGTTCAGGAGAGGGTGTTGATATCACCATCTCACCTAATGCCTCAAACCTTTGACCGGGACGTAGTACCTTTTACTACTACTTATTATTTTCCGGGTACGTAAGCTCCACGATGACCACATCTCAATTCTCCTGCTTACAAATGGTCCATTATTACACTGTGATAATATGAGTATCTACAACTGGTGATTACAACGGTTAGTCGGTCTCACACGGCACATCCAAGCCTCGCCCAAGTCACCAATGACACTTCCGCCTGGATACCTTGTGTTGAATGCTTCTATTTCCACTCCCACGCAAACCCCATATAGAAATCCTGTATCCTCTTCTTCTGTGCACTCTCCTCCCGGTTTCATTATGACACTTCCTCAACCCCCTTTCGGAGGACCTTTTTCATCCTCTATCGGAGGCTTTGATCCTAGTGGTACCATTCCATTTCTCACACCAAATTACCAGATTCCTCACAGGGACAATTTCACCAAGGAGGTTTAACTCAACCCTCCTTTGTAGGGAAAATTCCTATTCGAACACAAATCCCAATCGGAACACAAACCCCAATTGGAACTCAAACTCCATTGAGGACAACCCCTACCCCCACCCCACCTCATGTATAAATATATAATTTCATCCTTGGCCCAGTATGGGAACCATATGATACAACATAACCAAGGATCATGCAACAAATTTTACCATCCTATACCCCTAGTATAAAGCAACCATATCCGTAATGGCCCAATCCATTTTGGGGTTCGAATGCTCAACCTCACGTCCTTGTTAAGGGATACAATCCCATGAGCTACTTCCCTCCACAAATAAATCCACTAATCTTCCTAGGCTCTTCATATTATATGTGTATTTCTTACTTGGCCCCACTCTGGTTTGTCAAGGACTCCCTCTCCCCAAAGCCACCAATAATTATTGATGTAATCGCATGTAGCTTTCCCTTCTTTGTCCACTTTGGACCTCCGATCTCGCTGAGGGATTTTAAATGATCCAATTTGTCACTTTCCCCAATGTCCTACTATACCACCCAAGCTACCATCCCACATCCCTAAATCTTATGGCAAAGCAGTGAGAGGACCCAAACAATCACATAATGAATTTTCAATTGTGTCAAACCAACTCCTCGATGGATGACTTTATTCATTTAAGTCTTTTTCAACGAACCCTCACAACGTTTTGTCATAAGTGGTATAGTAGAATTACCACGTAGGTTTCTTTTAACGACTTCAAGACCCTAGATGGATTTCTACCCACTACATCAAGCACTGTATCCTGGCAGGACCAGACCTTGTGCCTACCATGGTAACCCACCGCCATTCTAAGGAGGAAGCACACCACGCCTCATCAAACCTCTCGGAATTCCCCATCGCTTGTTACAGAAGGGTTCACAAAATCATTTGTGATTGACATCCACGCGACATGGAGCTGTCACTAAGAACATGCCAGCCGTGTCACACCTTTGACATTGTTTACTCACAAACTAAAAATTTTACTGAATTTAATTCCCATGCACCTCTTCCTTCCAGTTCCGCCACTTCAACTACTCTTACTGCTTCTCATGTGGTTGACTTCTGGGTGGATTGGTATCTTTCCATGCCCAACCACATTCCACCTCAAGAAACAACCCCCAAATCCAATTTCTTCTAATGTTCAAAATGCTTTGTCTCCTACCCCTCTCACCAACAAGAATTCTGAGGTAAATGCAATCCAATATACCCCATCCAGTAAAAACAAAACTAAAAAGGGAAGAGGTAAGAACAAGGAGGACAAAAAATAATTCACAAGCAGAGAGAAACAAATATCCACCTGTTGACGATAGGGATACGCACAAGAAACCTCGGGAGCAATTCTTTGTCTTATCTGTGTGGATGATCACTACATGAAGGATTGTCCACGACGCGTTAAGGTCACTAAGTTCCTTCAAGGGGCTCCCAAACCATCTAATCTCTACCTCTCTGCTTTGTCCCAACCCCTTCCCCTCCTCTCTAACAACACAATAGTCTCAATTGGTCATTCTTGACCAACCCTCATCTTCTACTATATCCTATGTATTAATGTGTACAAGCGATTCAAAGAAGAATGACATCGAACTTACCACTCGAAAGCTAAGGGACGGAAATGGCCGGATGGATGGACGGACGGAATGGATGGAGCCGGAGGACCCAGGAAAGGAAAGATCGGAATGGAATGAGGAAATGGAAGGAGAATGGAGAATGGACTGGACGGAGGATGGAGGAATGGATGGAAGGACATGGATGGAATGGACGGATGGAGTGGAATGGAGGACAGTGGAATGGAGGACAATGGTATGGATGACGAAAGGAGGAAGGATGGATCGAGGAATGGAAGGAAAGGAGATGGATGGATGGAATGGAGGAGGAAGGACAGGAAGGAGGATGGACCGGAATGAGGAAAGCCGAGGATGGATGGAAGGATGGATGGATGGAGGAAATGGATGGATGGATGGAGGAAGGAAATGGAATGGACGGAGGATGGATGGATGGAGAAAGAGTGGAATGGACGGACAGGAAGGGAATGGATGGAATGGAAGGAAGGAATGGATGGATGGAGTGGAAAGGAATGGAGTGGATGGAGCGGATGGAATGGATGGAGACAGCCCGGAGGACGGATGGAGTGGAAAGGAAATGGAATGGAAGGAAGGAGGAAATGGATGGAAAGGGCGGACGGATGGCCGGACCGGACGGACAGGAGAGCAGGAATGGACCGGAGTGGATGGAGGAAGGGACGGAAAGAGTGGAATGGAATGGAATGGAATGGAGGAATGGAAATGGAGGAAATGGATGGAATGGAATGGAAAGGATGGAATGGAATGGTTGGATGGGCCGAGGATGGATGGAGGGAGGATGAATGGATGGACTGGATGGATGGATGGATGGAGGAAATGGATGGAGGAAGGAAAAGATGGAATGGAGGAATGGAGAATGAAGGAGAAGGAAGGAGGATGAGCCGGATGGAGGAATGGACATGGAGGGATGGAGGATGGAATGGAAGGGAGTGGATGGATGGAAATGGAATGGAGGATGGATGGAGGGAATGGAAGGAAGGAATGGACAAGGAATGGAATGGATCATGCATAAGATCACATGTGCACGTGTAATTATATTTCATTGTATCATAATTTTGTAAGCTACCTAGTATGATTTTTTTTTATATGGTCTCTACCCTCGACTGTTTATGTTACATTGTGTTTGGTTTCCATATGTCGGTGTCTTCTCTACCCTATGTTAGCTTTGTTGATGGTGCTATTTGTAGTACTCATAACCTTGCTTTTGCTGCTTGGGATATTTACACCCCTACAAACAAACTTATCACTCTAAGAGCTGTGTGCCTCGGCTGTATGACCAATAATATTGTAGAGTATAGCACCATTATCAAATTGTTTATTGATTCTATCTCACTTGGTATCCATCACTTTTTTCCAGTGGACCTCGGACTAATACTCGTAGTATTATAGTTAAGTAATGTCTATAAGTATTCAAGTCCCATTTGTTACTTATATATTTGCTAATTCACTTTTGGAACGCTATTTTGATTATACTGAAAGTATCAACATATTCCAAGATGTCTAAATACATTAACCGATGCACTAGCTAACTATGTATTAGACATACATTTGGATCATTTATAAATCAACCACAAGTATCGCCACAACACAAGATAAGATGGTAGAAGTCGATGTATATATAACGACCAAACGCTTTTACAAAAAGTCTTAATGGCAACTAAAATGTCAAAATTTGAAGTTCATAGCTTCTACAAAGTAACGCCATGGATGACGCTTTCACTCTGTGAATACATGACTTCCCGTGGAAACCCCACAAAGAAGTCAGCTAATAGACTCGACACGCATCAGAGTAACTGGGTAACGCTATGGACCTTCCAAGAGGTATGTCCGAAATGTCTCAGAGCGTCAAACCCTCTAAGTTTTGTTCCATCAGCCTCATAATCTTCATCATCCCATCATGGCACTAGAGCCAAATCTCCTCATCACTAAATAGGAGAAGTACCTGGAGGTCGATAAGGCCCTTACCGCCTATTTCTATCAAAAAGAATTTTGTAATTAGGCCTTGGACAAACATAAAAACATTTGTACATGATAAAATTCACAAAAACATTTAAAGTAAAAAATGTGTACTTATTACCTAGATATATCCATTGAGAACCCTAGCTAAGTCTAAATCCCTCAAGTCCAACCCAAGAGTAGATAACTATCACCATCAAGATTCCGTGGGTTGCAACCAAAGAAGGAATCATCAGGATTTTATGATTGGCCCAAATGGCATATACCTGGGGCTAAGGAGGTTACACCCACCTCAACATCCTGGACTCCTCGAGCTCTGTGAAACCCCACTCAACCTCGCAACCTCAAGGGGAACCCTCTCAAGAAAGAAGGACACCTAAATTGATCCATACCCGAACTGCTTCAATTTGCTCCTTCTGCATTTCGTTAATTGTATTTTCATACTACGGAGAACTACATCATACCAGTTAAAGACCCAAGGCTCAATACACTCTATGACATACTAAAAGTATCTCTGGAGATCCATATGTGGAGCAGTGCTCCCAACCATATGAGCAATGGTGAACAAAATAGCATGTAAGGGTCAAACTCGACCCCTTAAATGGCCATTTTCCCTTTGCTCTTTCCTTCTAGAACACAATAACAAAACAATATTCACTCATAGGGTGTACTCTTAAATTACCCTAAAATTACCAAGTTAGCCTCGGTCCCCATGTCAGATAGTCCCGGGTTAGAAGTATACGTCCTCGACATCCAAGGATAATGTGTGGACCCCTACGTGAATAATTGTTGGTCCACATCCCACACATGAACCAGGTACTCCAACAACCTAATTTGGGCTCTCATGCCTTGGATTTTGAAGAATTTTAATAGACCGCATTTTCGGAGTGCATTCACGGTCCCCAGAACATTTAAATCTATGATATCATCTTCTTCATGCTCTCTTCACACCATTCCAGAACCATGATGATAACCAAATGCCCTAGACAAGAACCATAAGAAGAAGGTCAACAACTGTCTTCAAGACTTGGTACATTTTTTTCATTGAGCAAACATTAAAGAAGTTTTTCATTTTGTATTCTCGCAGTGCCCTTGGTATAGTATGGTTGTTCTGCTGTGTGCCTTTGGGGCTAATTGTGAGAATCAAGTGCATTCTCGTAGGTCCCATGTGACTAGCTTCTAATGAATGTGTTCGAGCTAAATTTGAGCCCCAAACAAGCTCACAAACTTGAAATTTACCAATGAAATTTAAAAATTGAACCATGAAAAGATGGAAGACAAGAAGCTTACCTCACTACCAGAGATGGTTCATTGAATAGATGCTCGTACCTTCTGCAATGGAGCGCCGAAATTCAAGGGCAAAACCCCTCTTTTGCCCTTGAAATTAAACTTGGCAAAGCTACAATGATTCATGGTAAAAGAACCATACCCACTCTTATATTCACTTTAAATTACTTTTGTTGGTTTTGTATAATTGTTTTATTTATCAAACCTAATGCCTAATACACCTATGAGTGCGACTTTTTGCAAACATGACGACTTCGATGTCCATACGCAAGGATACATATATTTTCTCTTTTCATCACATGTTTGAATTGTTTTTATGGTTTTGCAATAAACCTCAAGCTTTATCTTTGTCCATTCTCACGCTTAAAAATACATGAGAACATAATCTGGGCACACTTTTACTACTTTTCAGCTCAACATATAATGTAAAGGGAACCCATCGGAGTCCTCTTTAAGCTCTTTCAGACTCTCTAAACATGAAGAGATTGTCGAAAGTAATCTTGCTATTTTCACTTCATTAAAGTATTTGAAGAAAGCATCTATTGAGCGACAATTCTCTCTCTTTTAAGTCCTAATGTACTATTTTACCTAAAAAAGAAACTCCAGAGATTTCTCTTTTAAGTGTTTTTCCGCACTCTATAATCATGAAAAAACCTCAAGTTTTTTATCTTTGGACTCATTAAAAAACATCAAAAGACCCATAATGAGACCAACCACTCTTCCTGTGGCTCTCAAGAACATAATCAGGGACCCATCTAAAGGATGATCATACATCAACAAGCATATGTTATCCCTCCCTCAAGCTTCAGTAAAAATAAAGAGGTACTCTGCAGATGGTGGGGGAGAATTTGGGAAGTTGGGATGTGTTTTCAGATTCATATTATTGGCAGTAAGTGTCATTCTTTGAACATGACACCCCTTGTTCATTATCCTAAGTCAGGGTTTGGGAAATCCATTTGTCTCATCTCGACTTGCTACAAGGTCATATCCTCGGTCGTCTCTGAAAGTTAGTTCTCATCAATCATTGGTCGGTTGGTCCATATGTTCAAGAGAAGTTCATCCAAACCCCCTATTGAGTCACATCCCAGTTGTCCATTCTCTCTCTCCTGTGGTTTCACTTCTCCCCGTGGTCCATTTCAACTTACATCATAATTTTTGCTCTCAATCTTCAAAATCTCACTCATTTCGTGGTCATTGATGGGGATACATCAAGGCCCTCCCTGATGAGTTTTGTTCTATTGACTCCATCTCATTATCCTGAAACAAGACTTAGAAATTTATTTGGTACCTTGGAACTTGCATGCCCTGTTTGTAGGTTTCCCTCACAAAGTGGTTTTCATCATTGACCCCGAGATTCCCCATTTAATGTTCGACCCTCAACTCATTTATTCACATTCAAAGGATTGTACCTGTACCTTGGGAGTCATTGATACTAATGGTGATTTCAGACTTGTTAACGGTTTCATCAATGAACGGTAATCATGGTTCTACTCACGCTCGACTCTTCAGTACATGTATTCTCATGGTTAGATTCATACTTTAGGTGATGGATTGAAGACCCTGGATCCCATCTCTTTGATCTAGGGCTACATGGAATATGTATAATTCCTTCACACATATATCCACTTTGCATGTCTCATGGCTATGTCGCACTCTTCTTGCATGGGTCCATGGTATCTTTGGTGGCTATGAGATATTTTGATGGCATGGATCCACAAAGCACATGATTGGTGGCCATGACCCATGTTTATGATGTCATATGTATGTGATCTGAGTATAGGAATGCCTACCCTTAACTATTAGTATGATATTCCCCAGAAATGCTTGGTTGTTTGTAGGTTTCCCATTATATGTGCTCCTGGTTTCCAAATACACACACACACACATTTTACAAAACTATTCCTGATGTCACTAATCTTCGCCTCATACTTTGGGAGCATTCTATTACACATGATTTTGACTCACCCTGGTGATGTATTAACAATGGTTTAATCAGGTTCCCAACAAGAACTTTCTCCCGAGAAAAGTGGCATTTATCTCCCATCCAAAAACATATTTTCAAAAGTGAGTTCATAGGGCTACTCTATGGCCTGTAGGAGGAATGACCACTCTCACAAAGCCACCTTCATATAGGGTGTGAAATTCTCACATGCAACCTTCATATAGGGTGTGAACTTCTGTCAGTTGCTCTTATACAATGTGGTGCGAACTTGTCTTTGCTTGGAAAAGAGAAGAAGTCCTCGAGGGTTATAGAAGGGAATCTTCTAGGAAATGAGTTGGCATCTATATGGTTGTCATTTTACCTGTCTCTTTGATTTGGTGGACTATTCTCATCCATTTAAAACCATCTCTACCCCTCTCCTATATATTGAAAGGGATTCTCATGGAAAAGGTTAAGCAAGATTAATTGAACAATTGGTGAAGGAATTGTGAAGAACCCTGCTTGAATAGAAGCTTGGAGACTGTAGTAGGTCTATCAAGAGGAATCGGATATTCTTCACGCAAGTACGTATCAAGTGTAAATGTAGTTGGAACCAAGATTCACCAAAGGAATCCTAAGCACATCAAGGAAATCAGTTGGGGTTCTACATTCAATTAATAAGGATACAAGCAGCATGTCCCTTTTCCCATAAGCAAAGTCATTCCTACTTTCTTATTGTGTAGCCCTCTTGATCATATGCATAAGTTGATGATTGGAATACATTTTTCATCTTCAATTTCTATTGGTTTGTTTTGTCTTGGTATTGGACCTCCTCAGAGAGCACCCGCCAGAGTGAAGCAGAGCAACAGTAGACTTAAGGAATTTATACAAAGGTATGTCACTTGTTCCCTCCCTACTAGCTAATTCAATGGTCATAACTTAGGGAAAGTGCCATGCCCCGTTCCATTTTTCTATATCTAGGTGGATCTTAGGAGATCATTTTATGTCCACATTATTGTCGATTATTCCAATAACACCTCACCATAAGCATTTGGATTTGTCTAGATCTAACACTGTGCCTAGGTTATCGGATTACATTGAAATTCTAATCGAATCTCTTAATTCTTCGTGGTGCCTCCTTTCTTACTCTCGTTGCCAAATCATGTTGAAGTCACCTCCTGTGGATCCATATGTTCCCCTACTATTATAGTATGTTGATGTTCCAAGTCGCTGAGGAAGGCCTGCTTATCCCTGGAGTTGGCCGGTCCATAGACATTTGTTAGATAACCTGGCTTGTTGGATCCACTGAGTCGATAGGTCGTCGTGATAGACCATTTGGTTGCGAAGAAGTTGTCCAAAGTGAACGAGCTTGGGTTCCAAAGGAGATCCAGCCCCCCTGCTGCTCCCATGGCCACTGTGTATATGCCTTTCCCTTGCTTCCAGCAGCTGTAGAGGATCTTATTCATCTCTTCTATGGTACATTTTTTTTTCCTGAAGTAGCATGATATCCAATTTTTATGCAATGAGAATATCTCTTAGTAGTCTTTGTTTTCTATGACTCTTGAGTCCCCTTATATTCTAGAAGATGATCTCTGAGGGAGGGGTGGGGGGAAGAGGTGGAAACTATCGACATCATATGCGTCTAACCCCGAAGGATTCATGAAGTGTCCCATTCCTAAATGAGCTTGTCAGGATTTCTACCCTCTCTTTCATCCCTTCCGAGGTTTTACACTAATTCTTTCTAAATACTTCCTTGGATTCCTAAGCTTGCATTAGATCTAGTTGTAGATCCAGCTGACGAGTTGAGAAAGATTTTGTGCACTTTTATTAGTTGATATGGTGGGATGGTAAATATTTTATGATGTCTGTAGGCGTGTTCCAGGTGCTCCAAGTCTACTCCAACTAGATCTTGCTCATCCAGTTACATTTCCACATCTCCATCTTCTACCTCTGAGGGTTCCAATGTTGCAGTCATAGAGCTGGTTGTAGGGATGGGTTGGGTGGGAACTTGAGTTGCCTTCACCGACCCTTTCTCATGATTAGAGGGTGTTTTCTTTGAGGGTGGGGCTTGCGAGGCTTCCAAGCCTTCTGGTTGTTGTTGCAAAATCATGTATTGGTTGCTCGTGGTTAGCTCCTTGACATATTGGGCTGCTGGCTGCTTTCCTCCTTGTCTTCTCTTTCCCAATGCCTGAACGAAGCCATCCTTATCTTTGCCACATTCTGGGTTCCCTTCTTTGTGAAACGTGTTGAGTGGGAAGTCTCTGAAGAGGTGCCCATGCTCATGGGACTTGTTCCATCTGAACGGAATGTGTTCTCAGAATCAATGGTTTCCATCCAATCCTCATCTTGGTACTCCAAAATGATAGATCCTGGTAGCGGATTAGCAATGTTAAGATAGTCACATATTCATGCGTAGGAGGTATACCTTCATTTCTTAGTGGCTTATGAGGATTTGACGTACACTCCTATTGTGTTTCCAATGCCTGTCAGGACCTCTTCAAGCAAGAACTCTTGTGGAAAGGAATAAAGCTCCAACTAGATCTATGCAGTAAGTCCCAAATGGATAAAATGTTTCTTTGTCCAAAATCCTAAAAGACCATTGAATTGAAGAAATATGGGCCATCATCAAAGATCTGATTCGATCTTCTAGGTTGTGCAGGATTATGGTGGAAAACCCTTTGGAGCCTAGTCAAGATAGAAGTGTCCTTTTGGCTTCCACCATTGGTATATTTATTTGACTAGTTCCTTCTCTAAGGGCCAGAGCCCTAAAAATTTGTCGATTAGGGGAATAATCTCTGTTGCATTTCTTCTGCCTCTCTTGACCCGGTGTACAATGTATTTCATGGTTTATGATGCTTGCAGTATACCCCTCGGTAACCCAAGGTTGATGTCTTGTAATGTATAGTTGTGTGTGGATTTCCCTAAATCTATGTCCATGTCTCGATCTTTGAAATTCCCCTCATAAATGAGTTGTGAACAAAGATCTGGGGGAGGTTCAAATGATGGGCGCTTGGAGCCGCCTTCATTTCTTCCTTGAGAAATTGCATCGTTGTAGGAAGGGCCTCTCGGCCCTCCCTCACTCGATAGAATGGTTCCCCTGCGGGGCAGCGTGGTGCACCAGATCATAAGTAACCCTAACCCTAGCGCCTAAATCACTTAGCCGAGTTCTCCACTACTTTACTCTGAAATCATTTGTTACAACAATTGTTCTCCAAACATAAGCTCTTAAAACTACTACTTATATAATGGTTTCCATATATAAATGCACATGTGTTCTATGAAATGTGGATTTCAATAGTTACAATAGAAAATGAAGAACAAAGGATTCTCAACAATAGAGTGTTGTGTTTTCCTTTATCATTTCCCATCAAATTTGTGCTTCTAGCATTAGGAATTTCATGATAGGATACATGAAATTTCTCACACAATCTCAATTTGATTTTCCAATGAGTTGGATCGAGATATATGCGTTTGGTGCCATGTTTGAATTGTGAGTGGACCACCTCGTGTTGCTTGCCCTATTTTCACTTGGATTAATTTGAAGAACACATGAGCATCTTCAGGGAATTATAAACCCCCTCCAAGTGGTGATTTACCTCTTTGACTTGTGAAACCATCCAAATCATTGAATATGTTATCAGATTATGGTTGTTTACACAATCCAATTTTTACTATGAGATTTTGATTAACTATGACATTGTGTCAATTTAGGGACCCAACAATACCCATGTTGAAGCTAAGGTGGTAGCCATGACAAGAAAAGCTACTCCCAAGAAGAAAAATCAAGTCATTAGTGATGATTCAAATACATGGGAAATTTGAAATGTTGGTGTGAAGGAGGTCCATATCCTTGAAGAAATCAAATAGCCACAACAAAAATAGAGGGGTATATCCACAACCGGTGTTGATGGTCATTTGATTCATCACTCCCATAAGAGTTCCTCTTTATGTCACCAAAATCAAGAAGACAATATATGAGAAAGAGATAATAATGAAGGATGCACGGGTGATGGAGATGATAGGGACCCCCCTCAACATCAATTGGAGATAACCATATGATAAATCTTATTCCCAAGAGAAAAACAAATCCATATGGAGGTAACACTCAAGGCCCTAGCAGTTTCAAAGAAAATGTAGCAGACATGAAAGTCGATGACGTTAATGATGTGCCCTCATGGCAAAAAATTCAAATAGTTCAGAGTAAATTAATCGTAGAAGAGTTGGCCTGGGAGGGACCAACAGATTTGAGGAAGAGTATGTGACTCTTCATCATGCTAAATATAATAAAAAATTTAAGAAGTAGAGGGTCAATCTGAAATACAAAATAGTAACAAGAATGTGGAGCTATGAGATAGAGGTTAAAGGTTTGAGGCCCTCAGGGGTTCTTATATTTCATCAAACCATAAGTGATGCATTATCTCTTTCAATAATTGAATAGAAGCTTAAAAATGTGAAACTAAAGAAAAAAATAAGTGAACTCAAAGATTCTTTTAGGCTGAGGTCATTATTTTGACAACCTTTGTCTATAATCATCCCATATGAGTTTCCTAAAGAATTGAACAGATCAAGCTCGAAGGTCATACAAGTTTCTTAACCGTAAATGGGTAAGTAAAAATATGAGAATGAATATTAATAAATGTAGAATTTGGAATAAACTTTGGAATATCTATAGATTTTCATAGAGGCAGGTGTAAAATGTGTTGAACCTGCATGTAATAGATCTAGCTAAACAATAATACGCAAATTTGTATAGAACTAAAAAAAGGAAGAAGAAGGAGAGAAAAAGAATGGAAGAATTCCTCATTAACCATATTCCACACTCAAAGAGGAATAATTTACAATATATATAGGATAAATGAGTAACTAATGAGCCATAAGGGCGTCCAGATTGATCCGACACATACCAATAGTTACTTGGAGTGAACTCCACCTGGGCCTATAGTCTCTTGCATGCTAATGGGAGTGAACCGCCACCTAGTCTAGTCTCTTAGATACACGGGAGCGAACTACCACCTAGTTGAGTTAACTAGTCAACTAGCCTCTAGTTAACCGATCAACAGAGTAGTGGAGTTTTGTGATCCCACGTTGCATGGGTGACAAAACCAATGCAACATCTAAACTCAACTCAACTAGTCAAACTTTAAGTGTCAACTGGTAGGAATATTCTCCAGGTGAAATGTTCTCCCCTAAAATATAGGAGACCGGATAATGACTAATTATGACTAATAAACACCCCATCCGGGGGTGTTAGTGGGCGCTAACTGGCGCATGCAGGAGCACGGCGATTTCCAATGGGGCACGGAGCCACGTGACGGGCTCGTGCCACCGCTCGCCACCCTCCTGTGGCATTAATTAGCTCTAATCATGACGAGAAAGGGCTTTAATGTAGTTAGTCTCTCCTAATATGCATTTTGGCATGGCTTTGCTCCTGGTATCTGTCCCTCGTCTCTTCTTGTGGTCTGAAGGGCTCCCCCCTTCATCGCCATGGACGACTCATTCTACAATTTCCTGGTTCCTGGTGGATCCTTTTCACCCCCAGACCTTCTGCCTCTGTTGCGTGTACCTTATTCCTAACCATAATCCGCGGCCAAGAGGGAGGCCACGGCGGGTTTCTCCCTGGAGACCTCGTCGACCCTCTTTTTTTTCGCGTGATATGTCTCCCTCTGCACCTTCCCTTCGCCTCCAGGAGGCGCAGCCCAACAAATCTCCTCCAGCTCCGCCAAATGCACGTTTAAACGCCCTGGAAGTGATTCCACGGTCGCCTCATTCTTCTCTACGTTTACTCCTCGCTCCACCAGGGACTAAACTTCACCATACTCAGCACTCGGCTTTCCCACGATCCTTAGGCGAGGAGCCACCACCTTCGACGCAGGTGCCTGGGAGTTCTAGTATCTCACCCTTTGACGCAACCATGGGCGAGAAGGTAAAAGACAAATTGGCTATCCTCTACGGCCCAGCACCTACCTTTCACCGTGGAGTCGAGGACCCGGCAACACCGTGAACTTCTCAAATGGATGTCATGTTTTCCCCAGCCTCTTCCTCACGTGATGATACCTTCCTCTCGACCTCGGAAGGAGAAACCTTCAAGAAGACACCCGACGTAGAAACCAACGATGGTGAGGCAAAGGCGAGCGTGACTTCGACAAAGGGACACGACGCAGCTACCATGACTGGAGATGTGGTCATGCAGGGTGTAGCAGAACCGTCCCTGGAGGTAATGGGGAGCGCAACAGTGGCTGAGAAAGACATTGCGAGGCACGACTGTGAAGTCGAGAAGAAGGAGGAGGTCGAGATGCCATGGGGTGATGGGACGACAGTCATAGATGAGGAACCTTGGACAGGCGACCTCAATGTCACCTGGCCAGGTTACGCGTCAAGTGTCTAGGTTTTGTTTTTTTAGAAGTCATGTCAACTGGTTGTTATTTTCTATGGAGGTCCACTTTGTTTTATACATTACTCTTTATGGTTTATTACTATGTTTAAGTTGACTAAGATTCACCGTTGGAGTTAGCGTACCCTTGCATTCTTGCACCTAACACCTGTTTTGAACTCTCGGCAGGATTCAATATAACATATTCTTTAATTTACAAAAAAAAATTCTATGATTCAATAAACAAGGAATAACCTTAGGAAAATAAACCTTAGGTGTGTGTGAAGTAACCCAACAGAGGTGCCATGACAAAAAGGGGATATTTTGTTCCCTTAAGGATATTTTTCAAAAGGATTTACAAAATGATGAACATTTTTACAAGAACAATGTTGAGTAAATTCCCACAGAGTATTAAGAATGGATGAGCTTACAAGGTGGAAGTGATATTTTCCTTCTAAAAATAGATTGAAGAAAATACATGTTGGTTGGATTGGGAGGATTGATACCCTATAGAAATTCATCACCACCTATGAAACTATTGAGGCAAGGAGAAGTATCTTATTTCTAAAGGTGGATGATATTGTAAAGGAAATCAAAGGCCCTCCCTTGATAACGGATTCAATGTAGTTGACTAGAGATCAGATGGAATATGAATTAAGTATACTAAGAGTCACATGGGGAAGAAAATTTGATGACCTCATGAATTTTCCATAAGATGAAATTTGACAATGTCTAGCTAGTTTTGTGAATAAGAATGAATACCAAGCATCTATTGCATAGTAGTAGTGTGCCATATTGAGAGGTATTAGAGATGATTTTTTGGGGGTTAGGGTTAAACATGACACAATTGTAGCGCCGTTATGTGAGTATATTCAAGAATGAATAAAGGGTGTGTTAGAAGAAATAACTAACCCATTGTGATCTTGAGGATTAAAGAAACGGTTATGACAATTATGATTGATATGAAACTACTTATTCAAAGAATCATGAGAAATAAAGAGAGGAAAAACTACCATACCATTATTCCATTTTTTAGAGTGTAAGTCTTGTTTGAAGAAACGCCCTCAAGTTTTCCGCTTTCTCGGTTTGTAAATCACCCAATCTTTTAATTTTAATTTTGTTTGTGTGCAAGGCTAATTTTTTACTGCTTCATTTTTGTCTTCTAGGTTGCCTTTCATTAATATATGGTCCATGGGAGTCCCATCCTAGTCCAATAGGATAAACACATTTCTTATTTTCTCGTTTAAGTATCACGAACATTATGTAGTGCCAATTTTTCACACATTTTATTTGTTCTTGAACATCAAATTTGTATCTATTATTTAAACTCCATAGAGAGTTATTTTGGGAGCTCATGACTTTTGTGGTTTCTAACTTTTATTAAAGCGTAAAATCTTGAGTATGTGTCTCGGC
>SNQJ01S0193340.1:5952-23718 GCA_010110895.2 Picea sitchensis | reverse complement strand
AACAGAAAATAAATAAATAAAGAAACATAAAATCTAATCCTTAAACTACCCAAAAACCTCAACTAAATCCGGAAACCCTAAGAGTATCTTCCCCAGTGGAGTTGCCAATTCTGTTGTTGGAAAATAATACCCTACGGACTAGAAAGCTAGGGCCAAACTTGCATGCATATCATGACCTTAAAGAAATCACTTTTAACCTACCACCCCAAAACTTAAAACCCCTTTTTCACATACAAGCATGGAAAGGACTTACTAACCTTTTTACTGATGTTTGGTGTAGATCCTCCGTTGCGCTTTGTCCGCTTGCTTACGCTGCTCCTTCCAAAGTTCTCCTGCAATCAAGACAAAACACTATGCATGCATGCTAATTTTCTACTTGAGGGTTAGAAATTAAGCAGAAATTACAAAAACCACATATAACTCATGCATTGGGACGGGAAAAATATTCTTTTATTAATCTCAAGATGAATCAACTTACAATAATGATAGAGATCGACCACCGTTCCTTGATCCTGATCCTAGGCTCCTCCTCTTCTTTGTCCTCCAACTGATTTGCTTGAATTCTCTTTAGGCTTGAGGAAATGCTAAAGGGTTGGGACAAATGGATTCGACAATTGGGCAGAGTTTCTTTTCTATGTTTTTCCCCCTCCAAATAGTACCCCTACCCCTTCTTTTATAGGCTAGAAGGAGCTAGGGTTTTGGACGAACTCTCAGCCATGCATGGCTGGGAGTTTCAGTTAACTGACCCATATCTTTTTGTCCCGTCGGCAACTTTCCTGTTTTTGTGCTTTGTTAGGTAAATGTGGGTTGTAGTAGGCCTGGCAGCGTTCCAACGCGTGCAGTAGTAGGCCTGCCATCATTCCAACACGTGCAGTAGTGGGTTAGGGCGCGTGTGACTTAACCCAAGAGGATTTTCAAAGAGGTTTCTCAGCAGATGTTTTGGTAATGAAGGGATATGAGTTGGCCTGATGCTAGGTAAGCATGTGTGGTGCAATTTAGGGTTATAACAACTACGAATATAACCATGTGAATACATGTGTTGAATCGAACATGGTAGAAACCACTTGATTACTGCTCATTAATGAATAACCTTAACAAGTGCGAGGGAAATAACCATTAATGTCAATGATACCCAAGGTACACTAGTACAATCCAACAAATGTGAATCAATGAGATGAGGTCAAACACTCAACGCAATATTCCGATCAGGGGTCAATGTTGAAAACCCATTGTTGAAAGCGAGGAAACTTGCCATTGAGGTATGCAAGTTCCAAGGTACTAAATAGTTTCTAAGTCTAATTCTTGGATAATTATTTGACGTTGATAGGAAAATACTCGTCATAGGAGGGCCTTAATGTATCCCCATCAATGACACAAAACAAGTAACAAGATTTGAGTAGATCAGAGTAACCAGTGACTCGAGACTGATTCAGGGATGGTCGATGCAACAGAAGGCTTAAGGACTGTAGAAATGGCTGACGCAATAGAAGGATTTCTGGGTTGAACTTCTCTTTGAACATATTGAAGACACAACATCTGTCTTCGAAACACTAACTCGACAACAGGGATCACAAACCAATTTGTAATCTTAGAAAGGGGTATGATCTAGAGACAAGCGGATTTTCCAACCTAGACACAAAGCAAGTTAAAGGGTATCATGCTAAAAAATGACTCTTCCGTAGAATATAGGTTTAAACACATTTCTTTCCCAATTTTTTCGCCACCATCTCTGGAAAGTACCTCTTTATTTTTACACAAGCTTGAGGAGGATAACATATTTTTGAACTATAAGCTCATACTTCGGATGAGTCCCTCAGAGTATGTTTAAGGAACCCTAGGAAGGAGTGGTTCGGTCCCATATGAACCTTTCGATGTTTGTTTTATGAATCCCAAAGAAATAAAACTCACGGGTTTTTCATGTTTAAAGAGTCTGAAAAACACTTAAAGAAAAATCCAAAATGTCCTTTTTCGTAAAGTAGTCTGATGAGACCGAAAAAGATATAAACTATCACTCAAAAAATGTTTTCTTCAAATACTTTAATGAGTGTGAAAAGAACAAGATCACTCGACAATCTTTTCATGTTTAGAGAGTCTGAAAAGAGCTTAAAGGGAACTCCATGGGGTTCCTTTTTCATATAACCTTTATGAGTCCGAAAAAGTGATAAAATTCTGATCGGTTACATTCTCATTGATTTACGAGCATGATAAAGAACACAGACTAAGCTCGGGATTGTTTTCATTTTTACGCAAGCTTAAAACAAAACAAAACTATGCTTGGGATAGATTTTATTTTTACACAATCTTAAAAACTAAACAAAAGTATGCTTGGACCTGGTTTCATTTTTACACAATCTAGAACCAGAGGAAACTATTCTTGAGGTAGGTGGTTTCATTTTTACACAATATTGAACCAGAGAAAACTATGCTTGTGACTTCCCAACACATGGTTCACGGATTCACATGGTTGGTACTTAGACCCCATCTTAAGAAGCTAGTGGCTCAACTTCAACATGAAGTCCAAAGGCTGAAAGAAAATGCCCCCCAAGCTTCATTTTGTCCAACTACAAATGTGAATGAAATGAAGCTTCAAATCCTAGACGAAAGACTTGACTCAAACAGAGAGGGGGAAAACTATTTCATTTTTTAACGAGCTTGACACAAGAACATGAACTATGCTTGTAAGATTTGTTTCATTTTTTAATGAGGTTTCTACAGAGATGAAAAACTATCCTCACGGATGGTTCCATTTTTTAACGAGATTGAAAACAGAAAACCATGCTCAAAACTCTCTTCTTGATCATGGCTTCCAAGAGGATGATACTCTGGAAGGACACCATGTCAAGGGATAGAACTCGATCATGGCTTCCAATAGATCTTCACTCGATGGAAGAAACACACTTTGGAATGAACACATGTCAAGCATCGCGATAGGGGTAAGGAGGCCAGGCTCCAATATCCCTATCGAAGAGATCACCATGTCAACTACTGGATCTAAGTCATAATATACTGAGCTCACAGTGAGAGGCTCCTCTTCATCGGCAGCTGAAGGCATGGGAGATAACGCCACATGATTGACCTGTGGTGGGGGTGACATCGTTTTCATATAAGAACCATTCAGGGAGGTTATTGAGTTGATGGTCAAGTCAGGGCCAACAAACAAAGGTTGATCAATAGTCACAATTCTTCCATCGTGAGGGAAAGATATCACACGAAAAAGAGTGGACATGATAGATTTCATGGCATAGACATATTCTCGCCCAAGGAGTAAATCAAAATCCAAGGGGTATTGGACTACCATGACGTCAATAAAGATAGATTCCCCTCCCAAAGTTACAGAAAATTGAGGAAGGATCCCTAAAGGGTGACTGGTTCTTCTGTAAAAATCTAACATATTTTGTGTAACCAACACAAGCTAAGGATAACCCAAATCTTTCCAAGCAATAGAGGAAAAAATAATAACGGATGCACCTTCGTCTATCAACGTATGAGGAACATCCCTACCAGAAACATGTACTGTAATCTTGAAAGGAATGTGAGAGGGAAGATGAGGTCCAGTTATTGCACCCCAATAAAAAAGGA
Organism: Picea sitchensis; assembly: GCA_010110895.2. Taxonomy (NCBI): domain Eukaryota; kingdom Viridiplantae; phylum Streptophyta; class Pinopsida; order Pinales; family Pinaceae; genus Picea; species Picea sitchensis. Next base: position 20,139 of record SNQJ01S0193340.1, on the reverse strand, counting down.
TGGCCTCATTACTTGGAGGGGGTTCCACGGGAGAAGGAGGAATGCCATGTAGCATGGTAGTGTCTGTATGAACAAGAAAAACATGTGCAGTATCAAGTTTACTCTCTAGTGGGAGAGTAGGATCGACCGATGACAAGATCAGATCAACCACTTGGGTTGCATTCTCCAAGGGGAGGATGGGGTCGACAGATGGAAAGGGATCGATCGCTTTGGATTCAATCTCTAATGAGAGAGTGGGATCGACCGAGTATGGGATCAGATTGATCAGTTTGTCAAATGGTTCAACTAAGGACGTGACCATATTGACTACTTGATCAACCAAACTAATCGACAAAGGGACCAGATTGATCATTCCATCAACTACAGGTGGGTTGGGAGAAAGCTTGCAATAAGTAGATGGAAGTTGAGGTTGGGAAACAGTCATGTATTCTAGTAATTTTGAGGCTTCATCCACATGAGGGAAAAGGTTAGTTTGATGACTCCCTCTGCATAACATACACAAGAACTTGACTCTACTTTTCTTCTTCCCAATGGTATCTTGACTAGTTGATGGGAGGTCATCAACATGGTGATCAGAGGCTAATGACATGGGTTGGCGAGGGAGTGTAGACCATGATTCTATAACCTTGGATAGACCAGGGAAACCCTTAAGAGGATGGATACCCTTACAAAGCTTGCAAGGGTACTTGGGCTTATGGGTTTTTTGGGTGATATTGACATTATCAACACTCCCAACACAATTATCAGTAACTGGTGGTTTTCCCTTATGTTCGGCAGTGGTTGGAAGTTTGGACCCTTTCTTATTTTTCTTCTTATTAATCTTCCTTTTCTTCTTCTTCTTATCCACTAGGTTACTAGCTCCATATCTTTCACTCAGCGAAGAAGATAAAACAAAAGAAGATCATGCATTTGAAGAAGGCAGAGAAAATATTACTGGTGAAGAAGGTGAAGGATAAACATGAGATTGATGTTCTTGGGGGGGAGTTCTTGCAACTGAAGAACTTGTTGCATTCAGGATTACCGGAGTGGAAAACAACCATACCGACAATACAATTGTGAGACCTGGAAGGATCAAAGTAGATATGTAAGGAGGACCAATGTTTTTGTAAGAAGGAAAAGCAAAAGGTTCCCCTGGAAAAGGGGTTCCTTCATTGGTCGTTATGGGAACTGACGCCATTAAATAAATATCCAAACTAGATTCTTCTAGGGAAAACAAACAACACACACTAAAAATCTAGTAAGCAAACAAGCAAACAAAACCTTATGGCATTGAATGCACTAGTTGGTGATGAAATCCAACGTTGCAGGAATAATGTAAGAAGGGGATGAGATAGAGTGGGTGGAAAAGTTACATTGAGGACCTGCTTAACAGGCTTACACCCTGGTGAAATATCCCACACATAATCATGGGTATACTCTCCAAGGAGCCCGAGTGAGTTTGGCCAACGTCGATTCCAAGTACCGTGAAGACTTGTCCTTCCACGATCACCTCATTGTATTCTCCTTTGATCATCGCACCCTACTTTGAGAGACAGTGAAATGATCTAGGATCGGTGCACCCTAAATTTTGACACATTGCAACGTCATCACACTGCATTTTTCTCTAGCCTATGACAATCAAGGATCGTCGCGCTGTGTTAGTCTACAACCTGCGATGATTGTGAAAAAAAATGATTTTTGATGGTTTTTCTTGCCTAGGTTTTAGCTATGGTTTTGGGGTGATTTGTTGGGTTTCATTATAGTATGCTTGACAACTTTGAATCTGCTTTTAGCTATCTTTGAAAAAAAAAATCCAGTTCTTTCTTTGCATTATATTGGGGGCACATTTTCATTTGAAGTAGCGAAATTGCATGGTTTTTTGTGTACAGTCTCTTTGGCTCATTTCTTGAAGATCTTGATATTGATGAGTTTAATAAAATTTTGGGACATCGTGCATCTGGGAATGATAAAAAATTTCTCCTTCTCGTAATATAGCTTTCATCAAAGTGAAATATTTGCATTCTCATTTCATTGGATTGTTTAGAGTCGGTTAAAACATCATTTAGTCCACGCCATTTTTTCTCTTGAGTGAACAACAACCTTAAAATAAAGTGCTTATAAAAATTGATTAGACATTTTTATATTTTCTGGTAGCAAACCTACATTATATTAAGTGTAGGGCTTTGGAATAGGTGTGAAAGATAACTTTCCAAATATGTAAACAAACATAGAATCTTGAGTTAGGGAGCGATGAAATCCACTTTCTACATGTTGTCCTGGGAAGCCCTTCTAACACAAGGGTCAATCACAAGGTCGCATTAGGACTAGCAGAGTTACTCACCCTGCTTTGTTGGTCTTAGTGTAGAGATTATGTGTATTATTGGGGGTCACTTGAGAAGAAAATCCCTTGTGGACCTTCTCAAGTTGATTTCGGTCTTAGATACCCTACGTTTGCGCGTGGATCAAATTGTCAACTATTTCCCTGAGGATCATTGTCATAATTGGTAACTTTAGTGGCCTATCTCTTTAGGGTTTTTTACACAAGGTGATTGTGGAGGGGCAAGTCTTCATGGTACTTGGAATCGACGTTGGACAAACTCACTTAGGCTCCTTGGAGGTTATACCCATGATTATGTGTGGGAGATTGCACCAGGGTGTAATTCAATTAAGCAGGTCGTCAACGTAACTTTTCCACCCGCTCTATATCAACCCCTTCTTACATTGTTCCTGTGACGTTGGATTTCATCACCAACTAGTGCGTTCATTATGAGAAGGTTTTTCTTTCTTGTTTTCTTACTAGATTTTTAGCGTGTGTTGTTTGTTTTCCCTAGAAGAATCTAGGTTGGATCTTTATTTAATGGCGTCAGTTCCCAGAATGACTAATGAAGGAACCCCTTTTCCAAGGGAACCTTTTGTTTTTCCTTCTTATGAAAACGTTGGTCCTTCTTACATTGCTACTTTGAGCCTTCCATGTCTCACAATTGTATTTTTGGTATGGTTGTATTCCACTCTGGTAATATTGAATGTAACAAGTGCTTCAGTTGAAAAAACTCCCCCCAAGAAAATCAACCTCATGTTGATCGTTTGCCTTCTTCACTAGTAAGATATTCTTTGCCTTCTTCAATTGCACGGTCTTCTTTTGTTTCATCTTCTTCACTGAGTGAAAGATTTGAAGCTAGTAACCCGATGGATAAGAAGAAGAAGAAAAGGAAGATTAAGAAGAAGAAAAATAAGAAAGGGTCCAAACTTCCAACCACTGCCAGACATGTTGGAAAACCACTAGTTATTGATAATCGTGATGGGAGTGCTGATAATGCCAAGATCACCCAAACAACCCGTAAACCCAAGTATCCTTACAGGATTTTTAAGGTTAGCCATCCTCTTAATAATTTCCCTGGTCTATCCAAGGTTATAGAAGCATGGTCTACACGTCCTCGCCAACCCATGTCATCAGCCTCTGATCACCATGTTGATGACCTCCCATCAACTAGTCAAGATATTGTTGGGAAGAAGAAAAGTAGAGTCAAGTTCCCGTGTATGTTATGCAGAGGGAGTCATCAAACTCACATTTTCCCTCATATTGAAAAATCCTCGATGTTATTGCAATACATGATCGTTTCCCAACCTCAACTTCTAGCTTCTTATCACAAGATTTCTCTCAACCCACCTATAGTTGATGGAATGATCAAGCTGGTCCTTTCGTTGGTTAGTCTGGTTGATCAAGTAGTCAATATGGTCACGTCCTTAGTTGAACCAGTTGACAAAGTGGTCGATCTGATCCATTACTCATTCGATCCCACTCTCTCATTAAAGAGTGAAGTCCAAGCAGTCGATCCCTTTCCATCTATCGACCCCATTCACCCCTTGAAGAATGCAACCCAAGTGGTCAATATGATCTCGTCATGAGTTGATCCTACTATCCCACTAGAGATTAAACCTGATACTGTGCACATTTTTCCTTTTGATACAGACACTACCTTTCTAGGGGGAATTCCTCCTCCCTTGGAACCCCCTCCAAGTAATGAGTCCATCCTTTTTTATTGGGGTGCGCTAACTGGACCTCGTCTTCCCTCTCACATTCCTTTCAAGATTACAATATAGGTTTGTGTTAGGGGCGTTCCTCAGACTTTGATAGATGAAGGTGCGTCTGTTAGTATTTTTTCCTCTATTTCTTGGCAAGCTTTGGGTTCTCCTCAGCTTGTGTCAATTACAAAAAATATGTTAGCTTTTAATAGAAGAACCAATCACCCTTTAGGGATCCTTCCTCAGTTTCCCATAAGTTTGGGAGGAATTTTTTTATTATTATTGACGTCATGGTAGTCCAAGACCCCTTGGATTTCAATTTACTCCTTGTGCGAGATTATGTCTATGCCATGAAAGCTATCGTGTCCACTCTTTTTCGTGTGATATATTTCCCTCACGATGGAAGAATTGTGACTATCGATCAACTTTCATTTGTTGGCCCTAACTTGACCATCAACTTAATAACCTCCCTGAATGGTTCTTATATGCAAACAATGTCACCCCCACCACATGTCAATTATGTGGCGTTATCTCCCATGCCTTCAACTATCGATGAAGAGGAGCCTCTCACTGTGAGCTCAGTATCTTATGACTTAGATCCAGTAGTTGACATGGTGATCTTTTCGGTAGGGCTATTGGAGCCTGATATCCTTACCGCTATCATGGTCCTCGACATGTGTTCCTTCCAAAGTGTGTTTCTTCCATCGAGTGAAGATCTCTTGGAAGCCATGACCGATTTCTATCCCTTGACATGGTGTCATTTCGGAGCATCGTCCTTTTGGAAGCCATGATCAAGAAGATAGTTTTGAGCATGGTTTTCTGATTTCAATCTCATTAAAAAATGAAACCAGCTGTGAGGATAGTTTTGCGTCTCTGTAGAAACCTCGTTAAAAAATGAAACAAAGCTTACGAGCATAGTTTTTGTTCATGTGTCTAGATTGTTAAAAAATGAAATAGTTTTCCCCCTCTTTGTTTGAGTCAAGTCCTTCATCTAGTATTTGAAGCTTCATTTCATTCACCTTTTCAGTTGGACGAAATGAATCTTGGGGGGAATTTGATTTCATCCTCTGGACTTCATGCTGAAGTTGAGCCACTAGCTTCTTAAGATGGGGGCTAAGTACCAACCATGTGAATCCGTGAACCATGTGTTGGGAAGTCACAAGCATAGTTTTCTCTGGTTCAATATTGTGTAAAAATGAAACCACCTACCTCAAGCATAGTTTCCTCTAGTTCAAGCTTGTGTAAAAATGAAACCAGGTCCAAGCATAATTTTGTTTAGTTTTTAAGCTTGTGTAAAAAAAAATCTATCCCAAGCATAGTTTTGTTTTGTTTTAAGCTTGCGTAAAAATGAAAACAATCCCAATCTTAGTCTTTGTTCTTTCTCATGCTCGTAAATCAATGAGAATGTAACCGAGTAGACTTTTATCACTTTTTCGGACTCATAAAGGTTATACGAAAAATGAATCCCCTGGAGTTCCCTTTAAGCTCTTTTCAGAATCTCTAAGCATGAAAATATTGTTGAGCGATCTTGTTCTTTTCACGCTCGTTAAAGTATTTGAAGAAAACATTTTTTGAGTGGTAGTTTATCTCTTTTTCAATCTGGTCAGACTACTTTATGAAAAAGGACATTTTGGATTTTTCTTTAAGTGTTTTTCAGACTCTCTAAAAATGAAAAATGAATGAGTTTTCTTTCTTTGGACTCGTAAAACAAACATCGAAAGGCCCATATGGGACCGAACCACTCCTTTCTAGGGTACATTAAACATACTCTGAGGGACTCATCTGAAGGATGAGCTTACAGTTCAAGCATATGTTATCCTCCTCAAGCTTGTGTAAAAATAAAGAGGTACTCGCCAGAGATGGTGGGGGGGAAATTGGGAAAGAAATGTGTTTAAACCTATATTCTATGGAAGAGTCATTTTTGACATGAAACCCTTTCATTAGCTTTGTGTCTAGGTTGGAAAATCCACTTGTCTCTTGATCAGACCCCTTTCTAAGATTACAAATTGGTCTATGATCCATGTTGTTCAATTAGTGTTTCCAAGACAGTGGTCATGTCGTCAATATGTTCAAATATAATTTCAACCCGGAAATCCTTCTATTGCATCGACCATTTGTACATTCCTTAAGCCTTATGTTTCATCGTCCATCCCTGAGTCAGTCCTGAATCATTGGTTACTCTGATCTATTTCAAATGTTGTTACTCGTTTCGAGTCATTGATGGGGGATACATTAAGGCCCTCCTATGATGATTCTTTTCCCTTCGATGTCAAATCATTATCTAGGAATTAGAATTAGAAACTATTCGGTACCTTGGAACTTCCATGCCTCAATGGAAGGTTTCCTCGCTTTCGACAATGGGTTTTCATCATTGACCCCTAATCGGAAGATTCCACCGAGTGTTCGACCTCATCTCATTGATTCAAATTCATTGGATTGTACTATTGTACCTTGGGTATCATTGACATTAATGGTGATTTCCCTCACACTTGTTAATGGTATTCATTAATGAGCGGTAATCAAGTGGTTTCTACCATGTTCGACTTCAACACATGTATTCGCATGGTTATATTCATACTATAGAGTGATGGAGAACAAGACCCTGGATATTTTCTGAAAGATTCATGTTGCATTGGAGTATATTGATATTGTACTATTGCATAGATCCACAGTGTATGTCTCATGGCTATATTCAATATTGAGTCTTTAACACATACATCCACAATGTATTTTTGGTGGCTATGTTTAGATTTGAGTCCTAATGGAATGGATCCATAGTGTATGTTTGGTGGCCATGACCTGTAATAGTTTACATGGATATTTTCATGTCAACATTTATAATTTGATTCATTCATATTCTGAGTATGGTAATTCCTACCTCAGTGATGATATATTATTGTATTGTATTTCCTTGTTTGTTGGCAGGTTTTCGACTGACGTGTCCTTGTTCCCTACACACACTCGATAAAGTATTTCAGATATCACTTTATTATAACTTCATACTTTGGGGGGATCACTGTTACACATTATTTTCATCACCCCTATGATCTTTGATTATGTAAACCTATCCTTTGTCTTTAGAAGGATCAATGGTCCGAGTCCCTAAAGAATAATGAAGACACATTTTCCCAGAAAGATGAAATTATACTTTTACTTTGTCAAAAATACTATAAAAAGGGTTCGTTGGACCTCACTTAGTGTTAAGGGTGTGATGATCTAGGATCATCGTAGGTTTCACCACAGTATCTTGCGACGATGTCACATTTTTCTTAGTTTTAAGGGTGCGATGATTTTCTATATGTAGGAAAAAGAGGAATTTCTCGAAATTTCTAGAAGAGAAGATTCAAGGGTGAGGTGGCCTCTAATCGGTTTAGATCTAAGTCACATCCCTGATCTCATGGTATCATTATAACCTCCTCACCCTATCCTTTTCATCCTATAAAAGGAGAGGAGTTATCATGGGAAAAGTTTGTAAAAGTTGGAAAGTTCTTGAGTTTTGTAGCTTGGAGTTTTTGGATCTTGTATGTTGGCTTTGAGCTTTGCTTTGTCAAGATAGATTGTTGATCTCATAATCCGTGGAGAATAAGTGTGTGGGAAGCAAGGAACTTTTGGAAGGGACCTTACAACATCAAGGCATTGGTTGTATTCTCATTTTCATATCCTTAATACAATGATATATTTATTTCCCATAAAATAGGTCTTATTTTATTGTATGACTCCTTGATCACATACATAGGTTTTGTTGAGTATACTTTGTTTCTTTCACTTCATTGTCTTGTGAATTTTTATAGGTTCAACATCCCACACACCTTGGAACAGAGCGAGGATGACACTAGCAAGGACAAACGATGTTTAAAAGGTATGCCATTTATCTATTGTTAGATAATATGATTGGTAATTAAAACTTAGGGAAAGTTTTATATTTTGTATTGTTTTGTTCTAGTTTCAAAGTGAAACTAGGGAGATTTGTTTGTCTCTGCACTTACCGATTAGTCTAATAACACCCAAGCTAAGCATCTAGTTTTGAGTAGTGCTTACAAGAAATGATGGTGAAGGTTGAGAGTTCTTTCTATACTTATCTTAATTCCACTAGTGGATTTTTGGTCTCCAAAGCATAGTCATCAGGATCTCTACTCTCATCCCTAAGCTTGATCTCGTGTTCCTCTTTCTAGAAAACCCATATAGTAGTGGAGTTTTACACCCTACATTGAGATTGAACTAACTCTATTTCACATCTATGAAGGTTGTGATGCACTTCATGTAGGTCACACAACAAGAAACATCTTCAGTGGTAATGAGAGTGTCCCATAATAGAAGGGGGGAAGATAGACGTTAAGCTAAGAATATTGTGCCCAAATGTGCACTAGCTAGATCTCCCTTGAATCCCAACCCCTATAATAAATAATAGTTAGGACTGAGAACGAGAAAAAAAAATCTATATAATTCCCCATAATAAAACGTAACTCCCATTTGTCTTGGTCGAAAAAGCATTTTTCTTAGTCGATTGGATAGATCCCATGAATATGGAGGCCATCATCAAGTGGAAAGATCCTACTAATGTCATTGAATTTAGGAGCTTTGTTGGGGTAGCGCAATACCTATGAAAGTTCATAGCATCCTTTTAAGTGATATTTGTTCCACTCCATGCCATAACATCTAATGTAAGAACTTCCAGTGATGAAAGAATAAAAAAAATAAAAATCATGAGCTTAAACCAAAGATTGGCCAAGCACCAATCCTTGCATTGCATAGCTTGTATAATCCTTTCTAATTGGACACATATGCAAGTGGATATGCTATGGGAGTGGTCTTGATGTAGGTATTTGAGAATGTATGATAACATTCTAAACTATTTCATGGGGGAGTCTTGAACTATCCTACGTATGATAAGGAAATATATGCTCGTGTTCAAGATGTTAAGAAGAGGAAGCACTATCTGATGGGAAAGTAAACCATTAAATGCACTGATCACCAGACACTACAATATTTCCAGGCCTAGAGTAAGCTTTGACAACCTAGACATTACAAGTGGATGGGGTTTTTATAGTAGTTTCATCTAGTCATCAAATATAAGAAGGGAAGCATTAATAAGTTAGAAAACATGCTTTCAAGGCCATGCATATCCAATATTATAGCTTTAGTAATTGATGCATATGACCATCCCACAACAAATAAACTACACATATACACACACAAAAAGCAAGGGGCACTAAGATTATGCTCAAGAAAACCCCAAAGGGGAAATTATATTTAAATCAAATCATTCCTATGTGCTACATTCTAGTATACAAATGGTCTCTTATGTAATGATAGGTGACCATAATAGCTATGTAAAAATTAGATATTTTGTTCAAACCAAATACATAACTATCTCCAAAATATCTCCATGAAATTCTCAACAAATCGTCATCCCTAACTTCTCTCATTTCTCTTCATCTTTCATTCTCACGTAGACTTCTAGAATTATTCTACATCATTACCAATTATCATATAATTGATTCATTATTCATTATCAAAAGTAGGAGTTATTCTTTCATACTCCCCCTTAACAAATACTAGTGATCCATTTATTTCTCTACTTCACTTGGTCCTTTGATTTGGTTTCATCTTCATTTTCTATGCTCTATGCCTTCACTTCTCTTAGTATTTTAGTATTTTAGTCTTTTGTCTTTATGTTCATTCATATTCTTGTACATGGAAACATAAACATTTTTCAAGTCCATATAAAAATATTACCATCCACCGAAGTACATAGGTTTCCAATCGTTGTATCCATCAATTCTTTAGTAAACATTTTCTCATACATGGTTAATCAATCATTCTTCCATCACATGTCTTCATACATGTACGTTTTACTCCCCCTGCATCATCATCATTCATCATCTTGGGTTTTCTTTGGCATACTCGTAACCATACTCTCAATGAACTTGCATTAGAAACTCTTATGCACATGGAGCCTTTTACCCGTGATGCATACAAAGAGGCATCCACAAAATATGAGGACTTTAAAAAGGTATTTCAACATCTACAATGCCTAATTCATCGATAAGAATTATTTGTTTATTTGACTCCTCATTGAAGCAATACTAGGTTCTACATGTAAGAGATGTATAAGGATTTCTCTAATATAAGGACTTGATTTTTTTGGATCTAGTACTCTGAGACTCATTGGACCAAACTCATTGAATTTCATACTTTCAATTTTTTCTAACAATTGTAGGGCTCCAAAACATACCTCCACCAACTGTAGATCTTCTTCCAACTTAGGATCCATTGGGACTGCTTCCACTTCTACATCCGATCGATTTCCATTTGACTCAAATAAGGTCAACACTCTAGTGACTCATCATTCTTGAGGACCTCTTTTTTTTGGTTCAGCAAGGGTTTGTTGCATCGCACACTTCTGACCTTATTTTCTACCTTTTGTCCTATTCAATTATTTGTAGATTGACTATAGGTTTATAATGCTACATTCTTTTTGTAGTTCTCTTTTTTTGTTTCTTCTTATAATGTGTATTATATTTATTTTTTGCTCAATTCATTTTTTCTTCCTTTCTTTGGCATGCATGCAATATCTTCTAATTACCTTTTTCAATGCAATTCGACTAGGGTTTCTCTTCTTCTTCGAGGCATCTCACGAGTGGATACCCCCCATCATCAACCCCAATTTTACTCTTGTCCAATGAGGGTAAACCTTGCAGTTAGATTCATTTTATTAGGAAATATTCCCACTCTTCTTGTTCCTTTTGATTGGCATGCTCAAATGGGTTCGTGTTTCGACGATGTGATTGACGCCTTTGTCAATGAGGAATTTATGTAACAAGGTTGGTACCATACAGAGGAAACTATCATGCGAGTCATCATAGAATATTCTATTTATGTCATCCAACGATGTGCATTCTTTGATTACTTTTTCTTCACCAAAATCTTCAACAATTTGCTCGACCCCTTCATAAAGTTTAGTTTGACCGTCGTTGATTAACTTCAACAACAATTATTTGTCCTTTGTTCAGTTTTTCATGTGTAACCTTGTCAATTAATTTATTTATCTCCTCAAGGATTGCTTCTAAGAAATTTTGTGGGTTTCCTTGAAAAACGGTTCCCTTGCATGTGCAAGTGTTAGTCGATTCCTTCATGCATAGTTTTTCAAGTAATTCTCTAACTTCCTTTTCCATCACTCACATATGTCCTCAATTTTCAACATATATGCATGCATGTAAATAATATACAGTCCATGATCATGTACTAATGACAACAAAACAAATGTTGCAATTTTAGGGATCACGTGGTAAAGAGTTACTAGTAGTGCAATCAGAAAACCATAATATACAACAAGTAATATACAAGCATGCATACATAGAAGGAGGAAGAGAAGAAAATTAGTGGTGGAACTAGCAATAATTAGTACTTATTATATATGATCAATAACAACCTCATTACATCACAGATTCATGCCTAATTATACATTTGCATCACTGGAAGGTAGTTACAACTACCATAACTACCTTGGTCAATCGACCTGAACTAGAGGTTGACCAACCCAACTATCTAGTTGACTGAATTTTACATTTTGTCAACTCATTGGGTCGACTAGGCTCTCCGAAAATTCAAAATTTGATTTGAGTGCCATTGGGACATTTTAACTCGCCAACTACATTCTAGATGAGTCCCCCAAACACCATGTTAATAGTTTATTTCTAACATTCTATTTTTACATAAGTGTTAGAAAGTAATGGATATGCTCGTTTAACCATAGACAATATAGCAATATTGTCACCCAACCATAGGTCGAAGCCACCCCTGAGCACATTAATCTTGACAGAGAATGATTCCATAAGAAAACCAATAGCCAACCAAGGCTAATGCATAAAGATAACCAATATTGATCAAAAATTCCAACCATAGCCAACATAAAGTCCGAGCCTAAACCAGGAAACCAGATTGCGGCAGTTGTCGGTTGCAGTTGCTCCCTGGACTTGCGCACTAGCCCAGTTCCTGCAGTGCACACTTCTTCCCAGCTGAAATTCTAAGCAGTGTGTTCAAAATGAGTTCTGGCTACTTGTACTTATATTGTTTCCTTGGATGTCTGGGCCGACTTCTCATTCTGGAGACTAAATAAATAATATTAATTATTTCCTTGAGCCAACTTGTCTTCTAGGGTTATGTTCAACGCTTTAGGGTTACTTCTTGCTTCCCAAAATATTATATTCTCGTTAGGGTTAAACGTGGAGGTAAATACCTCCCACAACTACCATAATATAAACACTCCCTCCTAGCTAGGGAGGTATTGAAAGAAATGGTCTTGAGCACAAACATATCATTCAATTGGTAGCATCATAATAGTCGTATAGAATATCTTATGATTATATCATGAGCACCATCATCACTATCAACGTCATATGACAATATCAACAACATCATCTCTCGAAACCATGCTCCATCTGAGTAATCAGACACAATGTTGAATACGTCACTCACTTCAAGGAGTGATACAAGGACCATTCTTCTAATCTGGACATACATCCTAGAAGAATGACTATCCTAACAGATGCTAAAATATGTGCCATGGACTACAGAGACCATTCCTATAGAAATTTCAATCTAGGACTATTTTCTAATCACGTCATAGAGATCCGTCTCAAACTATATTCCTTAGAAAATATCAGTCCTAAACCATTTTCCTAATCAGGCCATAAACTGTGCCTTGGGGAAGATACTAGTCCATGTTATGTCAATAAACTATCACCCTGGACTATTCTCTTCAAAGAGAATATCTGTCCGCCATAAATTTGTTCTATCTAGACCATTCTCTGTCTGGAGAATGTCTTTCCAAAAGCATAATGACTATTCATTTGGCTGATAATAATTTTCAACACTACTTATGGTCTACATGAAAATCAGAACAATGCCATTCAATAGAACACAACTATGTCTATCCATAGTAGTACACAACTACAATCAAGTGGTACACTACCACACCTAGTAGCACACAACTACTTAATCAATGAAACGTAGTCGCAACCAGTGGAACACATCCACCACAGTAGTATACATCTATTGTCCAGAGACATATAGTCTCCATAGCAATCATATCATCTGATATCATCTTGCACAGAAAAATAATGTCATGATATAAACTGAATCATCTGGGCCATTCTTCCACTCACATCTGTGAGATATGGAAGAGCATCTTCCCTCAGAAGGTAAAACATCAGTCCTGAGCTATTGGACTATTCTTCTCAAGCATAGAAGAATAATTGTCCTGATTTTTTAGCCTCGACCATTCACCTATCTGGGCCATTCCTCTGGTACTAAAAAAAGTGCAACTTGGAGAGAATGAGTCTTCCCTAGAGAATGTTTGTCCCTGATTGTTGAACCTGGACCATTCACCTATCTGATCCATTCCTCCGACACTAAAAAAAGTGCAACCTGGAGAGAATGAATTTTCCCTAGGGAATGACTATCTGGACCATTTTCTAAGGAAATGATTGTCCTGCACCAACCTCCAAAATGAACCATTCTTCGAAACTGCTCACAACTATGAGCTTCGAAAGAATGATTGTTCAGTGAGGCAGACCAATCTTCTTGACCACTATTGATATTGATTGCCAAGAAGAGAGATTGTCCTAGACCATTCCCCCACACTAGCCATAAGGGGAATCATTCTCTATGGTACATCAACAATCCATAGAACCATTTTCATTACAAAAATGAATGTTCGATCTAGACCATTTTCCGAACTAGAAAATTCCTGTCCATCAGAAATCTCAAACCACTTTCCAAACTGGAAAGGAACTGCTCATCCTGGACCATTTTTTGAAATTGAAAAATGATTATCCATAAATCAATAGCACACCAATGCTCCCTCCCAACCTGGGAGTCATATCTTCCCTTTTAATAAGAAAGTCATCTCCACAAGCTTCAACTTGTTTCTTGAGTACGCAAACTCTCTCATCCTGGACAGAGGCTTTACCAAAATGTCTAATATATGTTCATCTGTGGAGATAGATATTGGAGAATCACTTCTCTTTTCAGGACTTCATTATGGAGAATGCAATGCTCGATTTCAATGTACTTCAGTCTTTTTGGAACACTAGTTTTCTATGAAGGCTTCATGTATCTCTTATCATTATAGTGTATCATAGTTGGATTTGGCTCTTTTGTTTCCTGCTGGTTCATAACATC
>SNQJ01S0193339.1:3832-17766 GCA_010110895.2 Picea sitchensis | reverse complement strand
ATGGGTAACACTGTCAACTCTGGTCACCACACCAAGGCAGTGTCCTATGGTTATACCTTGAATCAAAAAGAAAGAAAAAGAAATAAATAAAGGAAAAAATAAAGGCAATAAAGGTCTTGGAAAGAACTGCATCCATGATAGGTACAACTCGCCTCCTAGAAAGGCACCCACGGATAATACCCACCCCTGGTTTTCACTGTGTTGGACATCCTTAGACCATACCACCTCGTATTACATGGCTTGAATGATATCCTTTGGAAACTTTCCTCTTCTTATGGATGCTGGCCCAACAGGGCACTTTGTCTTTTCTTTGGCTTTGTATAGTAGGTCNGTTAGGGGTCTTATGCATGCATTTGATAAAATTAATGATGAGATATGATTGACATTGCTATGATCCCGAGGACTAATGAGCCCATGGAGGGTGAAGTTTTTGATGTGTAGGACCATACCCGATGGACAGGTACCAGGTGGACCGGTACACATGGGGAGATGATTAGTTCGGACCTCCATGGGGCTGAAGAGCCCATCAGATGGTTCCTGGGACCTCATCAGGAGAAAAGATAGGATGATGATTGATCGAGCCTTTTCATACAAGAGGGAGGTGGATGTTTTCATCCAGGACACCTTGGCTGAGCCCAGCCCAAGGGGATTGACCCACTACAGGTGGAACGTGTGATTTTTGATGCCCTAGGAAGTCATTCAAGAGACATGACATCACCTCTAGTGAGTGGTACCTTGATAGAGCATTTTGGCACATGTGGCAGAGCTTGGAGGCCCAATGAGGGCCAACGTTTGTCTTCTATTGCTGAGTTTTGCCCTAAAAAGGGCCAACGTCTCCCTCAGAGGGGCTAGACGTCCTGCTTATTGCTCATTTAGGATTTTATTTAGCAGTTAAATGTAAAACAATATGATTTTTAGTAGTCAGCCTTGTCGACTGTTTTAATGACCTAATTTTTAAATTAAAGGGTATTGGATGATATAAATTGAGGATGATTTCCCTCATTTTGAACATAACATAACTCACTCTCTTGTGACATCTGAATTTTAGCGCCCTATTGGGGTTTTTGGCTGAAATAGTGAGGCAAAACTTTTGAAGGAGGAGTTTTTCTTAGCATTTATGGTGTTTCTTTGAAAGGAAGGTGTTACAACTAGGGTTTGCTTGGATATTTCTTCATAAATTGTAAGTGTTTTTCCTACAAAACTTCTCTTTGAATGGTTGTAGTTTAAATCTCTTGCATTTTACTTATATATTGCTGAATCAAAACCCTAGGGGACAACCACACAAGTAGGTTGTTGTCTTATGTCCCCTGACAAAGAAACTTTAAACCATTGAATAAGAAAACAAAGCCTAGCATTAGCTACACTTGTTTTCTTCATTCCTCTTGCTAGCCGTACCTTTTTGAAGCCAAGAAGAGTAAGACGTCCTTAGCCTAGGCTTACTACACTAGGGCCATACCAATCTAGGGTTTGTTGACAGACCTTGTTTTAGCAACGTCTCCCTCATCAAAACCTCTTGTCTTGGTTAAAATTTCCTTATTGTGCTAGTCGTTTGCTGGGAAAGAGGAGAGAGCACAAGGCCTTGCCTTTGCAACACCAAGTGAATCTCTCTCTCTCCGCGTTTCTACTTTCAAGGCCTTGCTTTAACAACACCTTGAAAACCTACCCTCAAGTCCTTAGAAAACTCTTGCCCTTCAACTATTGTGTCCATCACTTGTTGACTCCATTAACCCTTAGGCACTGATCCTTAGACTCTAACGTTGAAGTGACAGTGACTAAACAAACTTTCAAAACCTTATAAACTCGAAACCCTAACTAACAAATAACCCTAAAAAAGGCTAACATCACCCCTAGGATATTTCATCTTGACGCAACAATCTATTATATG
Source organism: Picea sitchensis (assembly GCA_010110895.2). Taxonomy (NCBI): domain Eukaryota; kingdom Viridiplantae; phylum Streptophyta; class Pinopsida; order Pinales; family Pinaceae; genus Picea; species Picea sitchensis. The sequence continues at coordinate 15,881 of SNQJ01S0193339.1, read as the reverse complement.
TGAGCAACTGAATGATATTTAATGCATTGATTTGATTCAAGGAGTGATTATATTCATCAGATGCTATATTATTCCATCATTTATTGACAAGTAACATCATATTTCCATTGTTATTATTGCAAACATTGACTTCGTCAATATTTACTGTTGTATTTGCTCATATATTGAATTTAGATAGTCATTGATTTATGAAGTATTAACCATTATTGCATGTACTAGTTTCATTGTTGTCTTGTCTCGCAAGCAGGTGTCTTCTCTATGGTTATACTTTATTTGACTATCTCTTTGGGCGGTAATCTGTGGAAGGGGAAACTAGCCTTAATCCTTTGAGCCTTTTCCTTTCAAACCCTAGATTGCCAGGGACATCTCCCTTGGGCCTAGCCTCCCTAAATAGAAAGGACCTCCCCATTGTGTTGACATTGGGTGGGGTAGGCCCCTGTTATGTCAGTTTGGCCTTCTAATTTATAGCCTTTTCTCCTAGCTACAAATTGTGTGATAACAGTTTCCATTGCGTTGCTTTATTTTTACCTTTCCCATTCCAACAATTTTGCATGGTGCATCGTCACCCAAATGAACCTGTCCAAAATCACCTTGAACATAATCTAGAAAATGTTTCCTATGGGGTGTGGCATGAAATGAAGCCGAAATGGTTGTGGGGAAGATGGAATCGATTTCTCATTTGTCCAATCTCTTTGTTTTCTTTGAACTCTGGAGTGCTGCTTGGATGTTCTTTCTTCCCGCAATTCCAGCAATTTATCTTTCCAAGTCTGGATTCGGATTTTCCCTTCCTAGAATTCCCGCGGTTCCACGAAACCCCTTCCTCTATCCTTTTGTCTTCCCTTGTTCTCCATGTTCCACATTTCTGATGTCTTATTTGGCTTTCTGTAACTTCCTCACTAAGGATAATTCCAACAACATCATCAAAATTTTAAAATTATTTGAACCGAGATAGAGTTACTTACAACCATGACCAAGGCATTTCCGACACCGGCAATGAGCACAAGATTAGAAGAGTCCGAACCTCATCATCAGGTGTTTTCTGAGAACTTGGTTGATTAATGCTTAGTATTAAAATCATTTAAATGATCGCAGCGAGACCACCTTTTGACATCTTCATATTTAATAATCTCTTCATTAGAAATACCTTATTATTGACAAGGGGTTTTCATACAATTTTATTAATCGTCCTCAAACTCTTCATTGTCTTTCTTTGAAATATTGTAAGCCAAATGTTGTCGGGGTTTCCTAATATGTGTTACTTCCCCCTGGGTATGTATGTGATGGATACATGTGTCGGAGTGTATACCCTTCGTAATGGAGTGTTCAGGGTAGAAGATACTTACGATTTCTTAGGGACATTTAGCTTCTTTTGTTGGTCTGCATCTAGTTTGGAGTTTATATGTAGAAATTTCTCTGGATTAATCTCGTAGGGCATGGTATAATATGTAGAAAATTCCTCTATCTCGAAGATGAAATATGTCGAAGAAAAAAATGGATGGGTTTAATTTCACAGAAATTCTTCGACAAACATGTACTCAAATTAGGGAAAATATTGTGGAGAAAATCAACTACCGCGTGATGAAATAAATTGGTTTAGCATTTTTAAATTTGTGTGCTCTGAGATGCCTAGGCATGGTCACTTGGAAACATAGGTTCTTCCCATTTTTCATTCTCATATGGAAATTCAAACCACCATATATTCTCCATGATAGGTTGGAATTTGGAGGATATATATCAGTGAGCTCTATGGATAAATTAAAATTTGGTGGTCATTTTCTCCTCTGACTGATAAAATGCATTGGTTGTGGCTGGCAAATATTCTAAATGATGGGATGGACTTTGGTGGGATCCTTTGAGTGGATGAAAACAAAGTCTATTAGGTACTCCCATGAGGCTAAAGTAACTATGATATCATCAAAATTCTTTAGAATTATATGGTCTTATCGCTAATTCCAAAATAGTTGGGGTGGGTCTAAGAATAGGTTTTAACTATAATTCCTCAAAGGTAGTAACGATCATAACATTGATATACGCCCCCTAGGTTTATGAGAGTGTTCCCAATGGAAATCTCATTAATGGTTATGGTCTCTGGGTTCACAGGTTCCCATATTTTTTTTCTACTTTAGGATGCTACGATATGCTCATAAAGTTCTCCCTATCAAATATGCATGGGAGGGTCCTTACACTTCCTCCACAGATTCTTGATACACAGTTATTTGACTACCTTACTGTAGAGTGGAATATCCTTAATGGCTTGTAGCAAATGAATCTTGACACAAATATTCTTCATTCATTCAAGATGTCAAATTCCAACCAGGTGGTAGGTTTATCAATTACCAATCAGTCTGGATAAGGAGGGAACTTCATAATTTGTGAAGGTTCATTTTTTGGGAAGCTTGGGTTCTTGGTCCCTAGGAATAATAGCATCTTCCCACCCTGGAATTAATGCATCAGAGTGGGTTTTGGGGAACAACTGCTGCTTTGCTACGGATGACTACTGAAGGTCTATGCCTGTCCATAAATTTTCTCGACCTTAATTGAATCTCTTGCAATGGAACATGAGAAATAACATATGTCGGGAAGGCTTGCATATCAACATTGTGAAGAGGTTGGGTGGGATTATTATTGGGATTGGACACTGGTTGTATTGATGTGTGATCTCTTGGGTATCTTGCATTCTAATATTGTTATGGTTTTTGTTGTGGAATGGGAGGTAAAGGTGGGTGCAGGAAGACAAAGAAGGAAACCCTACTTGAAGAGCTGCGAGAATGTTAGGTGGGGCCGAGGGATAAGGATGGTTGGGCATAGGGGTAGGTGGAGCTTGAGGGTTTCCTCATTTATGCCTTCCTCTCCATCCTTGGATTCAAGGATGTCGATACTTTGTAGACCAATTTTTCCAACTTTTTGAGTTCCTTTGTTGTGGTTGTTGATAATAGGGTGGAACTTGAGGTTGTGGATATGGGTGTGGCAGGGTTGATTCCTAGGCTGCCATGGCCTCCTAGGTGCATATAGATGGCTAATAAATCGAGAAATGATGTACATTTTTCAGATGAGTTGTCTTCCCTTCTTGGCTTATGGCTGAAATATTATCTAATGGAAATTTCCTTGAGGAATGCTTCCTCTTGGATCTTGGGCAATATATGCTCGTTGTTTCATTTTCCTCCTCCTGTTTCTCTTTAATTTTTAGGGTGTCTAACTAGGACCCTATTGTGATTAAGATATATGTCTTGAATTTTCTAAAAGGTTCTATATCTCTTCTCTTGTGATACCACCTGAACTAATTGGTTTAAGTTTCTATTATAGGGTCCCAAAGACTCTTTCATGTTTTAGCTCTGCTCCTCGAGTAATTTTACACATTTCACAGATTTCGACAAATGGCTTATGGGATATGTCACCTGATTCCATCAAGTTAAATATCTATAGGTATTCCTCTAGAGAGTACCCTTGGAAAAGATCCCTAACTACATCATTTGAAAGGTCATGGTATTTTGATTTATGAGAGATATAAGCAAATGGATTCCATATAATCCTAGAGATTCTCGTCTTCTGCATTGTTGGATTTTGAAAATATCATTCTGAGACTCCTTGGTCTACGGTAGTCTTGGTATTTTTAAAGAAATATATCTTTCATGGCTTCCTAAGACCTAATAATGGATTCTCCCAACCCAATGAACCATTTTAAGTCTCGATTTAGTCACCGAGAGTCCTTGAGGGTGGTAGGAATTTTTTTTAGTTTATAGGCATCTTGTAAGTAGTTGTAGATCCCTACACAAGATGTAGAACTCAAATAGGAAGTTATCTAGGTGTTCACTACTTTTACCGTAAAAGGTGGGAAGTCTTTGAGAATATTTTCATATTCACATTAGGTGTGGTGTCCCAAGTGAAACCCAAAGGTAGTTTAGGTTTTGGTTTCCATCTTCTTCTTCTCCCATGTCTTACTTTGTTGTGATCCTCCTGATCATCCATGTTGGTTTGGTTTCCAAAAAGAAAGTAACTAGGTGGTTTTATCCTTGGGGAGAACAAGGTATCCCAAGGTTCCTGTCTAAGAAAGGTATCCCTCTGATGGAAAGGTCTTCCTACTACTTGGATATCTGGGACTCTACTCAGTGATTGAAGAGATTATTGGTGCCAAAGTTTTTTGTGTCAATTTGAGAGACAATTGTATTGGTTGAAATACCAAACAAAATATTCACATGTCCAGGGTCTATGATATCTTCAAAATTAGGATCTTCTGATGGTGGTAGAAAACAAAGGTTGTATTGTTCTGCAGAAGGATCGAGTGGTCTTGCCTCATGTCCCACTATTACTGATGCTTCAATTTTTTGTTCTATAGTGCTCATGTTTTTAGTCTCTTCAGTATTATGTATCTTTGGGTTGAGCTAGCTCCTATTTTTTGGTATCGGTTTGGGGAGGTTATCGGTTTGGAATGTTCCTTCCCCCAAAAGTTTGGAAGGAACCTTGGTTGAAATGTTTGATTTGGATTTAATGTATCTACCCTTTGGGTTACTAGCTCTATTCATGAAAGCAAACATCAAAAGAAAAACTACCATTGGGTTTGGGAACACCTTTATGAGATGTCTTGAGGTTCTACCTCTCGTCTTAAAGTTCCCTCGCCGCCAAACTAATGCTAAGGTTTTAGAGAGAAATGATCTATTTCACATAGGAATAACTTCCAATGATAGGCCAAAAAATGATGGGTGTTCTATATGCACTAAAACCTCAATTAAATTGTCAACCCGAGGTGAAGTAAACTTGGAAATTTGGCACTATATGTGCCAAGGCAGAAAGTTTGGAGGTAGTATAGTCTAATTAATGAAATGGTCTATCTAAGGGATAATTTGCTTAAGAAAAGACTATTAATGAGCAAATCCTATCAAGGAACTTAAATGTTACCCTAAGTAATTTTTTGAACAATGGATCGATGGATTGTCCTAGGAAAACAAATGAAAACCCTAAAATGAACAAGTGAACTTAATCAATGTAATAAGCAAAGGAAATCCATCTATTTAATCTATTCAACTTAATCAATAGCAACAACAAACTAATCTAATCATTCTATTCAAATTCAATGAGAAACAACAAGTAAAACAAGCAAGCAATCAAATAGCTTAACCTATGAAAACTTATGCAACAAATAAACTAATTAAAACTAACAAAAGTAGTTAATCTAACTATTAAGCGAGTGAACTCTATTCTTAAGATAAACTTCATGATTACTTCTAATCCTCCTACAAAACGAAATCTTGATCTAGTGAATTAAAAACATCATGACAATATTCAAAGATTAATCAACAATTACTCTTAATCTATAATAACAAAACTTGTAACAATCTATAATAACAAGAAAACTTCAAATAGAATGTTGATTATTATGTCTTCGGTGTCATATGACATCACGATGGCACTTAACAGTGAAGTGACAACTCAATAGGGATATATTCAATATTAACTTCTATAGATAAATTTAAGGTATGAATCAAGCAATCTAGCATGAACTTAGCCATTATAGAAGAAATATCAACTACCTTGAAAAATCCATGTGATTTCTCAATTTATGCATCAATCATCCTTGATAAGAAAACACTATTATACTAAATTCAAATGCACTCCTATGCTAATGTAAGCAAATACACACTATTAGAGAGATTTCAACTACAAACTTAACTCAAAATCAAACTTGGAATTAAAATTGCAATCTAAGGTCTAGAATGGAAATTGCATAAAATAAAACTAAGCTACTATTAACAGATTCAAATGGAAAGGGAAATTCTCATAAAAACATAATTCAAATGGAAAATTGAAATACTCACAAAAACATAATTCAAATTCTATTTCTATCTTAGCATATGACAAGAGAATTAATAAGCAAACTAGTGAAAACTAGATAAGCAAATGAAGCATTAAAATCAAAGCTTACAGTTATGCATCCATCGAAACCTTTCTAAAGAAACTATTAACTCAATACTCTGTTTTAACTTCTAACTATTCTATTTCAGCATACAGATATTCTAACTATCATTTAATCATACTCCGGGTTAGTGGCTAATATTGCAAGTGATTTCCTATTAATTAAAAAGACACCACATATTAACTATCCTTCATAAGCAACTTTGGAAAAAGGAAATTGAGCAATTAAGCTATGAACAACAATTACAAAGTAAGTAAAAATGATAAAAACACATATACAAGAGAAAATGAAAGAAATGAATTACACCAAGCTAACTAGCTAAATATTCCCCCAGACCACTAAGCGAGACTGACGAGGTTGTGGCTACTCCTCAGCAGTGAATCCACCGAACTCAAGTAACACAATTTTTGTCATTTAAATTAAAAACACAGTTTTACATGAATTTATGAAAATGTCTCGAATTACACAGTAAAAACAATGCTAGCTTCACAATTATGAGCTTAACCACTTGTATGACTACTACTATGGTATTTATAAGAGTTACAATTCGAGAGGTCCAGCCAGCGGAAGAGATTAGCCTCCTCTAAAAGCGGTAAAATTACATTAAATGTGTTTTAATCGCCGATGACTTCTAGAAACCAAGTGAGCCACTCAACACTCAGCATAACAACCCAATCAGTTATTAGTGATGTAGATGAAGAATTACGGTGAGCAAAGAGCCCATGTCTTTGATTTTCCATCTGAAGCCACCAATATAAAACCACCAACTTCGCCACGGTTTTAGTGTAGGATGATGGAAATTAATGGGGCCTTGAGGCTAGATAGTCACAGGATTCGATTATTGGGATGGAGTAGGATGAGTTGCTAGAAAGGAAAAACGCATTGCGATTTTTCCATGTGACACACAGATCACATATTAGCTCTTTGGAATCATTAAATCATGTTGAATTAAACTTGAAACCATCATCATTAAATCATGTTGAATTAAACTTGAAACCATCACAAAACTTCAATTATACATACCTGGTATAAGTTATGTCGGTTTGGTATAAGAATCCTTCAAAACTTCTTCAAAATAGTAAAATACACATATAATACCGAACAAAAAGTATCTAATCATCATCATTAATTCATCCAAATCACGAGCCCAACATAAATTCTCTTCAATTGCAGCTCCATTACATGCAGTGACAAGCATCAAGCAAGTTTTCCAATGGGGAGGAAAGCAACAAAAATATTTTGATGCATTTAAGGAAAATATTAGTTCAACTCCAGTTCTTTCACTTCCTAATTTGAGACAACCATTTGAGATACAAACAAATGCAAGTAACTATGCAATGGGAGCAGTCTTGTTGCAACTTGGTAAGCCCATTTGTTTTCATACTGAAACTTTTAAAGGTGTTGTGATTAATTATCCTACATATGATAAAGAGTTTTATTCATTGGTGCAAATTGTGAAAAAATGGAAACAATATTTGTTGGGAAAAGAAACTATCATTCACATAGATCATCAACCATTGCAATACTTACAATAAAAAAAAAAGAGACAACAAGCAAGGCACTTTAGATGGATGGGTTTTCTACAACAATTCCACTTGGTTATCAGGTATAAGAAAGGCATTTATAACAAAGTTGTTGATATGCTTTCTAGGCCTATTGTTAGTGCTTCAGTTATTCTTAAGCATAATTCTACCATGCATGAGATCTATGTTGAACAATATGCTTTAGATGTTGATTTTAAAGAGATTTATGTAACTTTGTGTCATTCTAACCAAGTTGAGGAATTGGATTACCATGTGCATGATAAGCTTTTGTATCATCTTGGCAAGCTATGTATTCCACAGGGTGAAAGAGTCAAAATCATAAGGGAAGCACATTCTTCTCTTATTGTTGGCCACTTTGGTCTAGGCAATACGATGACTAATTTGCAAAGGTATTGCTATTGGCCTAAAATGAATTAAAGTGTTTCAAGATATGTAAGAGGATGTTCTTTATGTGCTACAAGTAAGCCTAGCAATAGAAAGTTGGGTTTGTATACTCCACTTTTGGTTCCTTCTCGTCCTTGGGAAAGCATTTCCATGTCTAAAAAGAATTATGATTATCTTTATGTTGTGGTTGACCATTTCAACAAAATGTGTATTTTGATGCCTTGTAAGAAGCAGGTTACAACTGAACAAATGACACAAATGTTCTTTCAGCATGTTTGGGTACATTTTGGGTTGCCCAAATATATTGTTTCTGATCAAGATTATCGATTTATTGGGAACTTTTGGTCAAGCTTATGGGAACTCATGGACACCAAGATGAAAAAGAGCACATCTTTTCATCCACAAACTGATGGTCAAACAAAAGTGGTGAATACAACAATAGTACATCTTCTTCGTGGTTATTGCAACAAACATCCTAAGCCTTGGGATGAGCACTTACACTACATTCAACATGCTTATAACTGGGCTAAGCACTCTTCAACTCAAACATCTCCATTTGAGGCATGTTTTGGTTATTTGCCAAAATATCCTTTAGATTTTATCTTTGGGAAGGATATTGCTATTGATGGTCATTATGACATTGATAGAGAAAAGAAGTTCATTGAACAAATTCAGTTGGTGCATGAAATGGTACAAGAAAAATTGGAAAAGAGTCAAGCCAAGTACAAGACAAGACATGGAAAGCATCGTGTTGATCACGGTTTCCAAGTTGGAGATGAAGCTTGGATTTACATTAGAAAAGAGAGGCTTAAATGAGAAGATAAAACACTGAAACCAATTAGATATGAACCTTTCAAGATTCTTGAAAAGATTGGTAACAATGCCTTCCATTTGAATTTTCCTCCGTATATGCAAATGTATGCAATTGTTAATGTTGAGAATTTGAGATTGTATGAGCCTCCTTTGATTGACGATCAAGGAGAGCATGTTCAGATTCCTTCCATAGATGATTTCTCGCCATAATATCTTTCAAAATTGCATGAGGATACAATCCTTGATAGGAGGATGAGAACTTCAAAACGAGAGAATGCAGAATACCTTCATGTTGGTTTGAGGTTGGAAAGGTGAGGGAACTGTACCCTCATATTCAGATTGACTAAAAGTAGTCTTTTGGAGGTCCAAAAGCTTCCCAATGGGGAGGAGTGATCCATGGGATCAAAATATGCTCAAAAATAAAAGTGCTCGGAATTGTTCAAAAATAGATTCATTATGTATATCTCATCCTCACGATCCCAAAGCAACTTGAACGGGCTCAAATGAACATTGTATGACTAAGATATCATGTTTTGTCCACTTTTCCAAATAGGAAAAACATGCTAACTGTACAGTCTGTACAAGATGAATGCGCAGACCGTACTGCTGATGTGGCAGGGGGGGCATATTGTTGATGTGTCAAGTGACGTGTTAGGTGATGACATGGCAGGTGATTTGAAATCGACCAATTTCTGGTTGACATGTGGCACATTCATGGAGAATGGGAACATGCCACATGGCCTAGCCAGGGGCCACCATGTGGCACCCCGTTGTTGGTTGTTTTGGTAAAAAAATTTGGACTCTACCAAAGTAGAACTGTTGACCTCCAGGCAAGCGTATGGACTGAGCATAGGTTGGACTACCAGTTCGCCTACAGGTGTTACTTAACCTCTATGTATTAAAACTAATATATGAATTTGCATAAGGTTTGATTTAGTGGGGGTCTGGGTCGGGGCTTGGCCCCAGCCCTTGGTTACCACACTTCCATATGACCAAAAATAGGGATGGAGTTCCAACGGATAGTCCAGACATGTGCATAAATTTAGGTCAATGCCCGACCACGTGGGGCGCCACGCGACCACGACCTCTGCCCATTAAGGTGCTAATGGTGCTAATTGTGTGATAATCTCTCCCATGACCTAGATTATGCATAGAGCCAAGTTTTGGGAGCATGGAGCTAGGTTTGGTCACTGTGGGTGCATTTTGGTGAGCAGGTACAACATGAAATTGGGAGAAACTTCTAGGAAGTGATTTCTTCTCAGTTTTTGGCCAAACCAGGTGCAAAAAGAGCCTAGCTAGGGGTTTTTGGACGTTCTGGATCCATTGAAGCCATCTATTTTTCATTCTGATCATTGTAAAGAACTGATTTTGACACTTTAATCATTAATGAAAATGATCCATTAGAAGTTGGACTAGGTGATGTATCCCAAGAGAGGGGTGGGCTCGTTTATCATTTTGTTGTGTTATGTGATTGTTTATGATGGTTGTTTATGTCTATTTATGCTGCTCATGTTAAGTAAAAAAAAAACTCATTAAGTTTATGTGTTTGCAACTTGATCCAATTTCCTAAATCACATAACCTTTTCACTTGCAAATTTGTACACACAAGCCTTTTTTTCATTTCCAGATCATATTGGCAATAGATAAGTTGAGGGGAAAATCTGATAGAGATAGAAGAAAACAAAATGCAAAAGCCTCATCTTCGGATGCTTTAGGAATTAATCCCCAAGTTTATGAATTGACTATGTTGGTTAAGTTACTTTATGCATAAATGAAAAATTAAAACTTGAGGGGAGACAAACAAATAGAAACCCTCAATATTTTGGAAACATAAATAATTTTAGAAGACAAAAAAATACACCTCAAATTCTACAGAGAGATCAGAGAAATAGAGAGGGTCAGAAGATTCAAACTCCTCTAAAGAACGATTTGGTTGATGATGAAGAAGGAAATAATGAAGAATTGTATCAAGAAATTCATTGTTTAGGGGACACAACTGCTTCCCCTCATTTAACCCAATCTGGTTATGAATAATCTTTAATGAGAAATCAACTAAATGAGTTAAGTAAAGGAGAAAAATTGAACGAAACTCAAAACAAATACAATTTAAGGTAAAAACAAAAGGAGGGAAAACTAAGTACATCTAATCAGCCTAAAAAATCAAATACCCCTCCTAAATCAGTGGCTGGACCAAATAAAGGAACATGAGAAAAGAACAATCAGCCCATGATCATGGATCAAGAGGTTGGGAGGGACAATGCAAATGGATCTTTCTTATGCTACCATACCAGTCTTTGGGGGTGAACACAGAAGGTTGTATAAAGAAGAAAAACTTGCATATATCATTAGTGATGAAGGAAATCCAACAAACCATCACATCTATGTTTTTGATACTGATTTAGGATCTAGGATTTTGCATCTTACTGATTTTCCTCAGTCACCATTGGAAATAAAAAATCAGTCACAAACAACATGTGAGACATCTAGACAAGGTTCTCAAACATGGAAAATGTATTTTGATGGTATATCTTCCAAGGATAGTGTTGGTGTTGGAGTTGTGTTCATTTCTCCTTCTCAGAAGATCATAACCTTTTCCTTCAAATTGGAATTTGAAACCAAAAACAACAATGCAGAATATGAAGCCTTCGTTTTGTGGCTTAGATTTATAAAGGACATGAAAATTGAAGAATTATCAGTTTGTGGAGATGCAGCGCTGATTGTGAATCAAGTCAGAAATATCTATCAAGAGAATCATCCAAGACTAAGAGCTTATAGGAATGAGGTATGTGACATTATTGATAATTTATTCTTAGCCTTCAACATATCTCTTTTTCCCAGAGAGGCTAATGCATTGACTGATTCCTTAGATATTTCTTCCAGTAATTTTAAAATCCCACTAACTCCAAATCCTAAGTATGATGTTGAGGTGAAATATAGACCTTCTATACCTAATAATGTCAAGCATTGGAAGGTTTTTGAAGATGTTCAAGAACTGTTGGCACAGGGGAAGACCTAGGGTTCAACGCTCAAGAGTGCACCAACAAAGCCCTAAATACCTAATCCAAGTGGATATTTGTGGCCACCCACCTTTTCCAGCTGGCTCAAAACAACTTTCTAGCAATTTTGATAATTTACTATTTTTAGCAGTTTTTCGAGTCCTGAACTTCCGGAGCCATTTTGAGGCCCTAAACGAGATTTTTTGGGGTATATTGCATCACGAAATTTTGTGAAATTATTGTAGTCCTCGGATAGATCTTTCCAACGGGCTATCATAAGCCTAAAACGAAGATTGTATGCAAAATTTACGACCTCGGGAAGTTGATGTACTGACTTACCCAAACGGGGCCCACATGACTTTTGGCGCTTCATCTCCTAGGGTTAGGTTTTTGGATGTTTAGGG
>SNQJ01S0193336.1:0-17766 GCA_010110895.2 Picea sitchensis | reverse complement strand
GACTTGTTGATGATATATTGCTGATATATGTTGCTGATATGTACTCACATCTAACTGGTTATAAATGACAACAATGGGTAATGAATAAATGTTGAATGCTAATTGATGAGTTTTTGTGCAAGAGGGAAGTTTTGGGAAAAAGAACCCCACACTCATTCAACCCCCCCCTCTAAGTGTGGTAGGTGTGTCCAACACGGGGAACACTGATTAATTGCAATTTCATGCAGAAATCTGGTCTACATTGCATTATATTTATTATATGCTAATTAGTTGAGTTTCGATTTACTATTTAGAATTAGTTTCGTGTTCATATCATTTAATTTACCATTTTATTTCTTATGATGCAATATCAATTTTGTATGATGTCAAAAAATAATTATTTGAATGTCCAAATTTACTTGAATTGCACATAGATTGTTGCAAGAACATGTTGATTCATTTCCATAATGAAATATTGTGACCGGTACCAAGAAATATCAATTTGAACAGATCGCAAAAAATTGGAGACACCCTTGAATGACTTTGTATTTAATATTTTCCCCTCTCTTATTGCTTTTGGATTTTCTTTCTTATTTGCTAATGCAATGAACATATCCATAAGTTAGTTGGTGCAGATATAAGTCTTCCTTTAAAGTAATAACATGATAACTTTGCGCTAATGCAAGATCAAGATTCAATTCCGAACTAGGGATGATTTTAGGGGCTAAATTTCGCTCATGGGCTAATTTTCCAAGTTTTTTCCCAAAAAGAGATTCACTATTCTAAAAATGATTCGCCCAAATTCTATAGGATAAAATTATTTTACCTTAAAAATCACCAAAATTTTATACAAACTATATAAAACCCTTATAAATTTGAATGTTTTTACAAAATATTGTCAAACATTTTATAGTTGGCATATGAAGGATTAGTAAGATTTGCCAAGGTTTCTACATTTTAAAATAAATTTCCATCCTTAAAATCATCCCTGTTCTGAACATTTTTGTAGTGTTATTTCCATTGGTCATTTGATTTGATTTGGTTTCAGTGTGTCAACGTTCGAAGCCATATTTGCTTTCATTTATTGGATGACATAACAAAAATCTAAAAGCAAATAAAGATCCTATTGATAAAATCTAAACCTTTCATAAAGCTTAGATTAAGTATCAATTAGATCAATGGGTCAATATAGGTTGCACAATTAAAATTCATTTCTTGTTAGTGTTTGATAATTTCTTGGTTGATTTCCGTTGAATAAGGACAATCATTGTTCCTCCTTCTCATTCCTTTCTATACTCACTTTGTTTTCTATTTAAGAAGACTAATTCATTTAAAGAGAAACATTATACACAGTATTTCAAAAACATAGAATAAAGGCTCTCTTCATTCTCTTCATCCATTCAACTTTTATTAATTATTTTCCATTTATTATTTCCATCCCCCACCTCGTATTCTTCTTTCTTTTTGTCTTACCATTCCTTCATTATGTTTTGTATTCACTTGATGAATGGTCTTGAATTTAGCTTTGAGTTTTTAGAGTGTGATTACATTGATTGTGAGTTAATTGTCATTGCTTTGATTTAATTTCCCACACCCATTACAAGAATATCGTTGTAAGATAAGACATATTAGTAAGATACACATGTGAAGTTACATGAACATACATATATGAAATATTGTAACTCTAATTATAACACTTATTGTCTCACATTCCAATGATATATTAGGAACATTTGTTACTTGCAACTTGTTTTTATTTGACTTGCTTGGTTTGTTTGGATTTTCACCGACATAGTGCTTTAGTCCTGCATTTCATGCGCTTGCACCCCTAATTTTACGAGTTCTAGGTCTATAATTTAATGTCAATAAATTAGCATATAATTTGCCTAACATTTTTTTGTTGTTGTGGGGGAGGTGCTAAAGCGATTAGAGCCTAGTAAGGTAGGTTGCTTGTAAATTACACAACTTGGGGGAGGAAAAGTGGTCATATGCAAAGGCGCCCTTACTTCAAAAATTTTGAAGGGGTTCTAGCCCACCGCATTCACTTTAGTGAGTTTCTCCAAACCCTCGTTGTTTTCTTTTATGCAAGTTTTTTTTTTTTTTTTGATTCATGAAAATAAGAGAAGACTAACTTGTGTGAATAGATAACTTGGTGACAACAGGATCCTAGTAGCACGGTGGCGCTTCGAGTACATGATTAGTTTGCTTGCATTTTCTTTAAGTGTGTTTCCTTTTCATTTCTTTAATATTTTTAATGTCTTTGGTGTTGTAAGAACCCTATACACTAATTCATGTGAAATACAGGGATTACCAAACAACAAAGAAGACTTCAAGAATGTTCAAGAACCTATTGAGTAAAGGAGAATTTCACTCCAAGAAATTTCTCAAATACTAGCAACAACTGGAATCTCTGCTTCTCAGGAAGAGAAAATATTGACAACAATCAAGAATATATTTTCACTCAAATAAGTGATAAAAGAAGAAGAATTCCATGAACAATAGCAAGAGGATACCAAAGAATCATGGACCGCATATGATGGATATCGACTACTTCATATGGGAGGATTATTCCACAAAAATTTTCCACGCTTCCATTAGTTTCATCATTTTATTAAACAGGGCGGGATTTTCGTCGACATTGCCACGAAAGTTCGTTGCAATATCCACGAAAATCTTATTTTAACCTAGTCGGGATTTGTGTCGCTATAGCGATGAAATTTCATGGCAATAGCAACGAAAATTTTGCCTATCTCACTCCATAATTAAATGCTTGGTTCATGACCCCAATCTCAGTCTAAAATCAACAATCTAACTTAACTCATTAAATCCCCAATTGGGGCCAAAAGACCTTTGTAGTTAAGCTAGTGTTGCGGGGATATGAATCCAAACAATTCATCACAACCATTTACATTTGAAACATAGTGGTTGTTGGTCACTATAATTGCTTAATTAATTTTAAACAACCAAGTGAAACATAAATTATCAACCCAGGGTCACTATAATTGCTTTAATTAATTTTAAACAACCAAGAAACATAAAATTATCAACCCAGGGAAGTCTTTTGTTTCAAAGATAGCCACGCACTGTATATGCTCAATTCCAAAAGCAGTTAGTGTTGTAGTAAAGAACTATCTCTATCTATGATTACAGTGAATTGAAGTTCTGAATTAGATCACAGGAAAGAAATCTCCTAATTGCAATTTTCTTCACAGCTAAATTAAGAATCCCTGGATTACATTCAAAGCATCACTGTAAATGGGGAAAGAACAACTATCTTGCAATCAGAGAACAGGACCCTTATTCCCAACAGAGACTCAGTACTAACAATCTTTCATGAAATACAATGCAGAAGACAATTAACTCCATCTAACAGAAAACAAAGCACTTAGTTCCTTTCTGTCTAAGCAGGAGCCTTAGGGCCTTACTTCTGTTTAGCACACTTGTGAGATTGAAGTCTACAGACAACAAGGCAATCTGATTCCTTTCTTCTAAGCAGGACTTAACCCAGTTCTGATTAACATAGGGAAAGTAAACAAGAATTAGGATGTTTTAGTTCTTCCCTTCTGAGTAGGAACCTTTAATCCCATCCCTGGCTAACACACTGCAGAGGTAAAGGAGATCTACAGAAGACAAGGCATTGCAGTCCCTTCCTGTCTGAGCAGGGGACACTTTACCCAATCTCGGCTAGCACACTTGCAGGTATGAAAAGATTCTACAGAAGATAAGGTACTACAGTCCCTTCCTGTCTGAGAAGGAACCTTTAATCAAACCTCTGCTAACATAAAATCATCAGCTATTGTACTGGTTGATAAAAGAATTATAAATTCTATTCAATAACAAAACAGAGTCAGTAGTGTTTCATCACGCAAATCCCAGAAAATAGTGTTTCAGCTATTAACAGTCAAACAAAGCATAAACGAAAATCAAACAATCACACTTAACTAAGGGTTGAATCTTGTGAAGAAGCGGGCCCTCCCTTCTCACAAGATTCCCTGAAAACGGGAAACTCTAGAGGACGAATTATCAAAGCAGTCTTCTATTCATCTGTCGAAATAATTCATTACAAAATGAAAGGATCGAACACGTCCCGCTTCTCTGAAGTTCTTAGTACATGAAAATTATCCCCGAATGGTGATTTCTCCTCAATTAAAAGAGAAATCCCATCGTTACACTCATCACAAGGCAGATCTGGATCCTACAATCGGATCTTCTTTCTAAATCAGCATAGTGTCCTGTATTCTTATGCAACCGAATGTTAATACAGGAGCTGATTTGCGGCATTTCGCTGTTACGGCTGGTGTAACAGCTTCTTCCTCATCGTTGCTGATGTTGTCTCAGCATCGCAATTGCGGGCTTGTTTGGCCACGTGAATTGCCCCCTTTGACTGTGTCGGCCTTGACTGCTAACTGTCAGGGCTCGTGTTTCAGCACGTGGCGGTCAGTCTCTACTGTGTCCCAGCATCTGCATATCTGAATGGAGTGATAGCCCGTGTTTCAGCATCTGCCTTCTCTAACCATGTAGCTGCTTCGTGTTTCCTGGCATATGCATCCTCGGACTGTGTAGCAGCTTCCGTGTTTCCAGCATCAACTGAACAGTTCTGTGTTTCAGCATCGGTCTCGAATACTATTCTGCAAATATAGACACTTATGTAATTTCTAATCAATGGTTAAGACCAAAAGTAATGTAAAGTGTTATGCAGCCAGGATTACATATAATAATGAGAAAGGACGTTGTGGCACCTTGGAATGATCAGGTGAGGTGATAATGTAAGTCTAAATACTAGTGATGAAGGGTAAAATGATGACAAAAGGTATAGGCAAAAGGTGCATAGCGTGGTCCCAACATCCCCCAGCTCAAGGTGTTGCACGTCCAGGCAACTCATTCTGAATCAGAATCTTGATACTGGAGCTGACTGTGTAAAGTACTCAAGCAGTAGCCCTTGGCGGTATTGTCTGTTGTTGTTTTGAATCCTTGTTCTTCCTGCAACCTGAGCCATGCTGCTGTTTCTGCTTTTGTGGACAGCTTATATTTGACTTGATATGTTTCGTATTGGCAGCCAGAGTAGGGGAAGCAAAATTTGTATCCCATCCACTCTCGGCACAATGTTTAATGTAATCGGATGTAACTTTGGTACCCTTGAAATTGCCGCTTCTAAGCTGGTGGTAACTAAAAAGGGTTGCGCTGTCTTTGTTTGGTGGATTGCTGCCAAATCAGGTTATTGGCCCGAGGGCAGGAATCTCGATGGTAATGATACTTTGGTCGGGACTCCCCGAGTACTACCGATCAGAAGCTGTTGGATATGCTGTTTTACTCCTGGTTTCTTCAAGACATCATAATATTCTCAAGTAAGAAATCATTGCCTTCTCCTCGGGTTCCGGGCCGAATCCAGAGGAGTTTTCTATCCTACTTTGTCCCGATGTCAAAAATTCATTTTTGCCACAAAATTTGATTGAAAGAAAAGATGTAAAAGCTCGGAGTTGTACATTCCAACAAGAGGATTGATATTGGAGTCAGCTCAAGCCTCGAATAGCCTCATTGTGAAGCAGGGCTTCAAGAGGTGCTGATCCTTGATGGATGCTGCTAGAAAAAGTCTTAACAAAAACTGTTGGTTCTATAATTTCATAGGGATTACCTTCAACAATCGATTTAATTTGGAACCATATAAGTCTCTCTGCAAGAAATAAAGAATAATTGCAAGAAGGTTGTCTTGTGGCTATTAGTGAGTGCATCGAATCAAAGATTTTGACCATTCTAGCTTTCAAATCTCTATTTTTCTTCTTGGCTTCCCAAACCTCCTGGCGTGTTAGGTCCAATGCTTCCCAATTGGAGAAGGTATGATTCCTCCAGATTTGGCTGTGTACTTGCAACTTGTGGGCCTGTGTCTCTCAAGAGATATTCCTTCTTCCAATCTTTGTATTTCCGCATGTTCGTCCCATAGATGAGAAGTCTGTGTTTCAACATCTAAAGTGGTGGGACCAGTATGTGGTTTGAGTGGACTCCCCGGAGGTCTCTTTGGGAGGTCCCCTTATCTATGGGCAACGTTTGTACGCCTTTGTTGGCGTGAGGGGAATTCCTTTCTTAATACTCGAAGGACCCGGCCGGTTCTTGTGTTTCAGTTGTTCGCTTTGATTCTTCTAAGGCCCTGGTTCTTGTGTATCGTGCTGTGTTCAGTCTTGATTCTCTCTAAGGGCCTGCTGGTTCTTGTGTATCAGCGTGTTCAGTCTGACTCAAAAGGAGAGGGATTGAGGATGTTCCCCGGTAATCGAGATTTGAACGAAGCCATATCCCGCTTGATAATAAATTCTCCTCAAGATACAAAGACATGTATTCTTTACATGCTCTGTAGTTCGTTTCCCTGGCCAGGGTTGTTGTTCGCTCTACGGTGTACCGACTTAGCTCTTTCTATATGCCCCTTGCCTGGTCAATTTTGGTCATATGCTTCCGCTTGGGACTTCAAAACTTATTTTCTCAGAGAACATCGTGGGCTATAGTTGGTTTAGATTTGGGATGATCGGTTCTTGTGTGATAGTTAATGTTTCCCAGCTGGTTCTTGTGGGAGTTGTGCCACGGAATGGCCTCGATGCCCGTGGTTTCAGCTTCTCCTCATGGTGAGAGAGTAGTGTCTCAAAGACTTCGCAGGGAAAGAAGTATTTCGGCCAATTTCCTATCGCCTATGGTTCGCAAGTTACGCCGTACCTAATCGATTCCCGCCATTTTGCTTTGAGGTGGAGGGTGGGTGTGACGATCCCTCGGGTTTCAACTTCCCTCGCTTCCAACTCGCTTCTGGTTCTTGTGTTACAGCTACCGTAGCATCGAGAGTTTCCAACTCTTGTAATTCACTCAATGTTAGTGGTCGGTTTTTGTGTTCCAAACAATCGGATGAATATTGATTTGTGTTTCAGCTTCTTTATTGAAAATAAATGAGGTCCGGGTGCCCCAATCCGTGAATCCATTTCAATCGCCGTACCAATGGTTCTTGTGTTTCACCCGGCATCGCTTTCTGCGGTTTCATCCTGTATCGGTTCTTGTGTTTCACCTTAATCGGGTGGGTAATCGTTCTTGTGTTTCACATCTCTATGTGAGGCGAGATGGAAGTTGCCGCCTTTGGGGCGCCCTCGATTCTTGTGTTGCGCCCATAGTCGTAAAGAGGCAAAGATCCCGGATTGGGAGGTAACCGGTCAACGGGTTGTCACTTGAATTGGTGGGTTTGCTAGGTTAGGGTCATTGGAGGTGGTTCTGTGGAGGTTCTTAATCGCTTCTTTTTGCGAAAGAGGGAAAAAGGGAAGCTTGTTTCCGTTTCGTAGAGGCCTTCCTCTGGTTCTGGGACGTCCGGACTTCTCAGTTTCAGAGTCATCACTAAGAACGTGAAAGGCGGAAGTGGAAGACTCTGCTATAGGAAGTGATAATCCAGTTATGGTAGGGGAAGTGAGCGAAATGGTTGGTTCTGAGGGCAGAGTAGGTATTTCGGGAACGTCCACCGGATTTTGCCGCCAGTTCGGGGATTTGGTAAAGCAAGTGGTGGAGGGTTTATAGGTGGTTTATTTACTGGACGGGACGGTTCCGCCGCCAAAACCCCGCTGATTAATAGCTGACAAAAGGCTGGCGGTGGGTGAGGGATAGTGGAATCGCTTGCCTTTGACAATATGGAACCATGTTTCTTAGACAGCCTAATAAATAATATGGAATATTGACATGTCCGTTATGTCTTAGGTGAGAGAGCAGAAGGAGTTCATGTTGATATTAATTCACCCTGCATCGCCCTTCGGATGTGAGGTAATGCTTGATGAATTTCAAGAATCTCCGGCCATGGAGGTGGTAGTGTACTAAGTTGAATACCTCGGCCTTTGAATAAAATTTTCCTCCGTGAAGAAATTTTGTCAGCTCGGGATAATGTGCTTCGATCAATATTCGAAAGCCATCACTAGAGGCCTCGGTGACGCTGTAATGTCTCCTCCTCCTCGCTATCGGAGCATTCTAACCCTCAAGTAAATGTATCGGTCCTCCCCGCAGATTCGTAGAAAATTGTGGTGAACCTTGTTGCTCATTGTACCCTTTGAGTCGGCGAAATAATTGCTTCACCCCCGCTGCTCGAAAATTTGATATGCTATCGGGTATCGGTTTCGAAAGTAAAGGTGGTAGTGTTCATTCCTTTTGGCGGATCCTCCCATGGTTACCGGTTTAGTGCAATACAGTGTCAAGAGTTGTGTATCAGTTTCTGGTAAAAAGTGAGTCTTTCCGAGTAAAATTATGCGGGAAAATGGACGAAAGGGTGGTGAACTGGAATGACGACGCTGAGATCGGGTGAAATGATGGTAAGGCAAAGGTATGTAAAACTTATGTAATTCACTTAGGCTATAATTAATGGGAAAAACCCGACGTCATTATGACCATTAATTATAGCCTAACTGAATTACATAACTTTACATACCTTTGTCTTACCATTCTGTTTGTTCAGCCAACCAGATTATATGCTTGTTCATAGAAGTCGCTTTCGGGCGGGCGACTTTTTGATTTAGTCAGCTACCATTGCCCAAAACTCAAGCAGTGGGAGCATAGGAACTGGTTGACGGATAATGATGAAGGCGGTGCTTCGCAACAGAGAAAATCGACCAACTATAGGTGAAGAACCGATAACCGTGTTTCAGCATCGGAGGAATCAAAGAGCGCTGAACGCATGGTGTTTCAAATATCAAGAGGCGTAAAGCAATTGTTGGACGGAATTGTTTTGGAAGTGGAAAAATGACAGGAGCGAAGGGAATGAAAAAATGCTGAAATAAGCAGGTTTCAAAGATCGTGAAGATCGATAAAGGTTGGGTCGAAGACAACGGTGTTTCAGCAACTGGAGGAAAATGAAAGGTTTGCCGGTGTTTTAGCAACGGGAAAAGTTGTTGCGCACGGTGTTGCGCCAGAGAAGGGAAAAATCCAAACAAGTGGCCGGACGGAGTTGTTTTGGGAGTGAGAATGATGGGGAAGAGGCGGACTGGGATATTTTTGTGAATGGGAAGAATTGGAAAGTGCCGAATCGTGGGTGTTCACCGCCGGGAAAATGTACCAATGGGTGTTCTGCTGCAAGATCGAGGATTGAATCAGCTACTGCATAACGGTGTTTCAAAGACGTGAGAGATCAATAGTAAGCTATGCGAGCGGTGTTGGGTGCGATCGTGAGATTCAATAGTAAAGCCGCTAGCTGGTGTTGGTAAAAGATCGCGGAAATTTGTTCTTTGAAGAATTGGTCTCTCCCTGTTCTCGATCCCCGCAGAAAATGAACTCAGAGGGCTTACATTCTTGACAGGGATTATTGGTATATAAAATCTAATCTAATCTAATCTAATACTAAAGAAAATCTGAAAAGAATTAATTATTACCGGGGGTAGAGACCCTCGAAGAGAAATGAGCGCCTTCCATGCATGTGTAGCCTTTAAAATCTTCTTTGGAAACAACTTTCTGGTACAGACGAAGACGAAGACGATGACCATTTACAAGCAACGGAGTTCGAGTCAATTGTAAGGAGCCCATCGCTCCATTAGGAAAATTTGTGTCTACTTCGTAAGGTCCTTAACCATCTTGTGCGCAGTTTCCCCTGGAATTCTTTGAATATGGAATCGTACAGTAGAGCCCAATCACCCGCTTGGGACTGCTTGGTCTTGATATTCTTGTCATGCCATTGTGCTCTTTGGTCGCTGGAATTACCGCGTTTGCTGGAATGACATCTTATAGTCTTTTCTCTTCTAGTTCATTAAGCTGCTAACATTGATCTAACTGATGCACAGACATCAGTTAGATCAAGGTTGGCAGCCAAAGCAGTCCTTAGGGTTTTCACTTCAAATTCCACGTGAAAGACAACACTTTTTCCGTAAAACAATTCATAGGGAGAAAACCCCGTGGTATTTCTCCAGAATTCTCAGAAATTCCATAATGCCTCAAGGAGTTTGTGGGACCAATCCTTCCTATTTTATTTTACTGTTTTTGTGAGAATGGCTTCTATAACTTTGTTTGTGCTTTCCACCTGTCCATTAGCTTGAGGGGTGGGTATGGTGTAGTCATTCTCTCTTGAATATGATATTTCTGAAGGCATTCTAAAACCCATGAGAAGAGAAAGGAGGTCCTCCATCTGTAACCAATTTTGGCATTCCAAATCTGGTGAAGATGTCTGTGAATAAAAATCTTATAACTGCTTCTTCAGCTGCTCTGTGGAGTGCCTCGGCCTCCACCCATTTAGTCATATAGTCCGTGCATTGCACTAATATGTAAACTTTTGATTGGATGGAGGGTTGATGGGTCCTATGAAATCTAAGGCCCATCTGTCAAATGGCTCCAGTACTACCTGGGGGTTTAATGGTACTTCATCTCTATGATTTGTTGGCCTAGCCTTTGGCAGCTATCACAGTCAAGACACTTCTTTGCATCTTTGAAGATTGAAGGCCAATAGTACCCTGTCCTTAGAATTTTATATGTTGTTCTTTGTCTGCAAATGCCCTCCACAGGGGCCATCATGACAAGCTTTCAATATATCATACAACTCGTCTTCTCGAACACACCTTCGGGATTTCTAGATCAGCTTCTGTGTGGAAGAGATATCCACTCATCCAACTGTACCGAGTACTTTGATGAACAATACTCTTCCTTTCTCGATAGGATAGGTGTGATGGTAACTTCCCCTGCAACTAAATAATTAGTACATCTACATACTAAGGTGAGTGGGCAGAACCAAGAAATAAATATTCATCAGAAAAAGAATCATCCACTGGGTTGTCATCCTTGTTTGTCAATCGAGAAAGAAAATCAGCAACTACATTCTCTTTTCCTGGCCTATCTACACCAGGATATCAAATTCTTGCAACAATAACAGCCATCTGGTTACTCTAGTATTTGTAACGGGTTTATTCATTGGCATTTAATAGCTGAGTGATCAAGATGGACAAAAGTAGAATAGCTCGTAATGTAATGTCTGAATTTATTAATTGCATAAATAACTGGTAGAAATTCCTTCTCTGTGACTGTATAATTAAGCTCAAGTAGGGACATATTCTTGCTGATGAAATATATAGCATATGGGAGGTGATCTTCTTCCCCGGGTCTCCAAAACAACCCTATAGCAAGATCAAGCATCCGAGGATATGTGAAAGGGAAGTGCCCAATCAGGTCCCTCTAAGGATGGGAGCTGTAGATAACTGATTTTAAGTGCGTTGAATGCTTCCTGACAGAAATTAGTCCATTTAAATTGCATTTTTCATCGCAAAACCAAACCGTGGGGGCTACTTTGGAAAAGTTCTTGATAAATCTTCCTCCGAATATCCAAGATGTCCTAAAAAAGCTTCAATTTCAGCTTAGTTTTGGGGGTGGGAAATATTCCTTTAATGACTTGTATTTTTGGATGGGTCTACTTGAATCCCTTGAGATGAGATATGTCCAAGCACTATTCCTCTACCATCATCATGTGGCATTTTCTCGCGCCATGAAAGTTGTGTTTGTATACATCTTTTAAGAACCTTCAAGTTCTCCAGTGCTTCCTGAAAGGAAACACCATAAGGGGAAAAGTCATCCATAAAGATTTCCATGGAGTCATTAAGCATATCAGAGAAATTCTTAAAACTACCCTTGAAGGTTGTCATGCATTACACGCATCCAAATGGGAGGACTCACAGAAGGTAAAGGTTCCTGGCTACCGGGTGAAGGTGGTTTTGTCTGATCTTGAGGTGCTATTTTAATTTGGTTGTACCCACTGAAACCATCTAAGAAAAGAAAAGAATTTCTTACCTGACAGACTATCTAAAACTTGATCAATGAAGGGTAGTGGAAAGTGATCTTTCTAAATGGCTTTATTTAAAGCTCAGAATCTATTAACACACTTCCATTTTCCGTTCTTTTTGAGAACTATTACCAATGGAGACACCCATTCCGCCTGATATAGGATAGATAAACCCCTGCATTAAGTAATTTTTGAAGTTCTCCCTTCAGGATTTCTTTTGGGGTTTGGGTTCATTCGTCGCTGAAGTTGACAGATTGGTTTCATACCTTCAAATGTATATCTCCGTGGAGTGCATAGATCGTGGAGATTCCTTTCATGTTTGTGTAGTCCCATGCGAAGGCTGCTTTATTTTCCTTAAGTAACTTCGTTAGCTGCTGTGTTTCAGCGTTTGTCAAATGAGGGTTTATATTTAGGGCTTTGCCAGGTTCGATTTCAATTGGGATGCTTTTGAGGAGATGGTTTTAGGCGCTTGGGGTGGGCTTCCGAAATTTTCTGGATCATCAAACTTTAATAACGCTAGTTAATTGATTATGAATTTCCGAGTTAACGGAGGATGGTTCACAAATAAAGCTATTTAAAATTCTGTCCTCTGTAGAGTCTTTCAGAGTTAGATTTTGTCCGATTGTCAGGAGAGGTTGGGTAGGTTGGTCCTCAAAATCAACCCATAGAGAATTATCAAGTATTGGGCGGGGTGCGGGTAATGGGGATATGGAATGGCCTGTTTGCTCATTAAAAATTTGAAATCGTCATCGACCATGATCGGCAGCTTATAAAAGCATCTGCTGTCGCTAACCACGGCCTGCCCAGGATCAGAGGCTGGCCTCAAATTTCTTGTTTTGGCCTAACACGGGTGAAGTCAACTCCTGGTAATTCCAGATTCCACGAGATGCCGAGGTTCTCACGACCCCCTCGGGTTTGATGGTGGATCGATCAGCCAACCCTAGGATAGTAGGGTTTCTTTGACTTTGTCTTGTAATTGCAGCTTGTAGGGTTTCTAAGGTCATGATATTGATGTCTGCACCAAGGTCAACCAGGACACCAGGGATTATTGTTTTACCAACTCCACGGTAACGGGTAGGATGGCCAGATCGTATTTGATTGGGAGTCTTACCTGTCATTAATGCAGAGAGATCTCCCATGACATGGACAGTAAGGGGATCCTTTGGTTTTCCTACCAGGCTTTTGACACAAATATCTCTCATTGTCCTAGTATATATAGGTACGTCATGCGCTTGTGTAAGAGGGGAATCTTCACATATAAAATTGTGAAGTTCCCCCTCTAAAGATTAAAGGGCCAAGTAATTCAGTGTTTCGGTTGGGTACAAACGTCGAAACAAGTGCCTGTTTCAAGAAGATTGCTTGAGGATGATTGTACCTTTCAGTGCATCATGCTCTTGTGTTTCCTCTTGTCAGGAGAGGTAACATCAACCATGGTAGGTTCCACTATTCTCCTGCATCTGATACATGTATATCATTGTATTGCAGGGAGAGGAGAGTGGGCTGTTATAGACATCAATGTGCACCGGACAGCTTTATTGGTCAAGCTGGGGTTTGGTTGTACAGGTAGTTGGGGTCCTATTGTTTGGTTAATTGGAGGAGTGCCGGCTGGCAAGGAGAGAGGCTGTGGGAGTTGAGGCACTGGTTTTGAAAGGTGGCTTGCTGTCCTCCAGCTTTGATTCCACGATTTTGATATGGATGTTGTTGTTGTGGGGCCAAGGGGTCCATGAGGACTCAACAGCATGGTTATTTTGGCCGCATGGAGGCAGCCGACATTGAAGGATAGTTCATTTGATTATTATATTGCATCCGATTGAAGGGGGGATAGCCTGCTCTGATTATAAGCGTAATAATTATTCCAACGAATAAATGGCATGTTAGAGTTCATACCTTGTCCTTGTGGTTGTCATTGTCTTCTTTGAGTCATTAGATAGACATGCCTTCCTCGTCCGCTGGTTGCAATGCTGCCTTAATGCTTGGTAAGGGATGGACACCTGGGTATCATGATCTCTTTGTCACAAATAGTGCAGAGTGGTTTCGGCCGAGTGGACATTCTCTTTTTGGGTGTTTGTCTCGCATTGAGGACAAAAGATAGACAAGGTTGTTTCTACTCTGCTTTTTCTTGATCTGCAGGGTATCCATCTCATGGAGGCAAAGAGAGTCGATTTCCGGGCCTTGGAAGTCTTCAAGGTAAATCTCCATCTCAGCCTTTGTTGCTCCACCATTTGCTGATTTTGGACTCTGGAGAATGTGGTGTCCCTGCTATTTGATCTGTTTCTGCAGCTCCCCTTGAACATCTTTTTGCATAAATTGACAATTTCATCAAATGGTTCCTTTGATATGTCTCCCCTTTCCCAAGCATGTTTAGTATATCCAGAGAGTCATCCCTTACCTCTTTAGTAAAATAGTTTTGAGAATATCCTTGCTTACACTGGGATGACTGATCTTTGCAGATTGTATTGAAGCCTTCTACAAAGTCCTCTTCTAGATTCTTGTCTTCCTTCTGCATCATTTTGAATAGCTCCTCCTTCTTTCTCTCGCTCATAGTAGTCCTCGTATTTGTTCAGAAATTTCTGCTTCATTTGGTCCCATGATGTGATTACATGTTCTCCAAGGCTCATAAACCATCTTAATGCATTCCCTTAAGTGTTGCTGGAAATAACTTTAGTTTCTGATAATTAGATGTGTAATCATAGCTTCTACACAATATAATAAATTAAAATAAAATTCATCAGATCTTCATGATAGCCCATGAAAATTTGGTAATGTTGAGAGTGGAATATTTTCATGGGGGCTGTTCCTAGAGGGAAATCACCAGGAAATCCCAATGTGGAAAAAGAATTTTCATCTTTTTCCTCTGCTTCAGGATCTTCATTCTCGTGATGCATTCGTTTATTGAACTCATCCATATTTTCCTCTTCCCCGCCAGACTTGCTCTGTTCTCAATATCTCCTACTGGCTTTTGATCTGTCTCCGGACTCCAAACTTCCTCCTGTTCCAAAATTGCTCGAAATGAAGGCTGGGAGTTCTTTGGAAGATTTGGTCGTTGGGCAGAAGAGATTCAGACTTGGATGTAATGTCGCCAATGAAAGTTTTTCTTCCTCCCTTTCCTTTCCTCTTGCCACCCGTAGGGTTAGTATCTTGGGGTTTTGGGGTCTTTCATGCATTCTTTTATCTAAAGAAAAGAAAATCACAAATGCTTCTGAAATCTATAGTTATCTTCCCAATCCAAGGCCAAAATGTTGGTCACTATAATTGCTTTTAATTAATTTTAAAACAAACTAAGTGAAACATAAATTATCAACCCAGTGGAAGTCTTTTTGTTTCAAAGATAGCCACGCACTGTATATACTCAATTCCAAAAGCAGCAGGCGTTGTAGTAAAGAAACTATTCTATCTATGATCATTGAGAACTCAAGTTCCTCAATTAGATCACAGGAAAGAAATCTCCTAATTGCAATTCTTCATAGCTAAATTAAGAATCCTGGATCACATCTTTGTGCCATCATTATAAATGGGAAAGAAACTAAGGTCTGCAATCAGAGAACAGGACCCTTGTATTCCTCACACAGAGATTCAAAAGATCAATACTTTTCATGGAAATAATGCGTAAACAATAAACTCATCTAACGTAAAAACAAAGCACTTAGTTCTTCTGCCTAAGGTGAGCCTTAATGCCTCTTTACTGCTTAGCACAATTTGTGAGGTTGAAGTCTACTGAGAACAAGGCAATCTGATTCCTTCTTTCTAAGCAGGGATCTCTAACCCGCCTGATTAACATAGGGAAAGTAAACATGAATTAGGATGTTTTAGTTCTTTCCTTTCTTAGTAGGGAACTTTTAATCCACTCTCTGGCTACACACTTGCAGAGGTAAAGGGAGATCTACAGAAGACAAGGCATTGCAGTCCCTTCCTGGCCCTGAAAGGTGGACACTTTACCCAATCTCGGCTAGCACACTTGGTGTGTATGAAAATTATACAGAAGACAAGGTATCGTAGTCCCTTCCTCACTGAAAGCAGAAACCTTTTTATCAAACCTCTGCTAACATAAAACCATCACAGGATTGTTGATAAAAGAATTATAAATTCTATTCAATAACAAACCAGAGTCAGTAGAGAGTGTTTCAAAGACGCGAACTTTAAATAGTAGTGTTTCAGCAATTAATACCAACAAGCATAAACGGAAATCAAACAATCACACTTGTAACTAAGGGTTGAATCTTGTGAAGAAGGTGGCCTCCTTCTCACAAGATTCCCCGAACGGGAAACTTAGAGATCAATTATCAAAGCAGTCTTCTAATCATCTGTTGAAATACACATTAAAAATGAAAGGATTCCATCACGTCCCGCTTTCTCCGGTTCTTAGTACATGAAAATTGTCCTCTGAATGGTGATTTCCTCCTCAATTAAAAGAGAAATCCCATCGCTACAATCATCACAAGGCAGATCCGATCCTATGCTAAATCGATCTTCTTCTAAATCAAAGATAGGGTGTCCTATTTCATGCAAACTGAATGTTAATACAGAGTTGACGGTGGCATTGCTGTTAATGGCTGGTGTAATGCCTTCTTCATAGCTGCCGGAGCGTTAACAAAGATCTAATTGGCTGGGGTCGTTGGCCAATGGAATTGCTTCTTTGATCGTGTCGGGTCCTTGATCATGAATCGCCGTGGCTCGTGTTTCAACATCGTGGCGGTCACTACTGTGTCTCAGCAAAGATTCCATACCCTGAATGGAGGGATAACCTCGTTTCAAAGACCGGCCTCTTCTCGAACTACATGTAGCTGCTTCTGTTTCGGGCATATGCATCCTGACCGTAGCAGCCTTCCAGAGCTTCAAAGATCAACTCCTAATGCCTTGTTTCAAAGATCGGTCTTGAATACCATATTCTGCAGATATAGACACTTATGTACTTCTAATCAATGGTTAAGACCAAAAGTAATGTAAAGTGTTATGCAAAACGAATTAAGCATAAAATAATGAGAAAGGACGCTTTTACACCTTGGAATGATCAGGGGAGGTGATAATGTGAGTCTAAATACTAGTGATGAAGGGTAAAATGATGACAAAAGGTATAGGCAAAAAGGTGCATAGCGTGGTCCCACCAGTTAAGCTAGTGTTGCGGGGATATGAATCCAAATAATTCATCACAACCATTTACATTTGAAACATAGTGGTTAACCAATTAGGGAGATTAAAATCCTTTCTGTAGGATATGGTCAAGACCTATTTAGCAACAAGCACACTCTTCGAAGTGGATAATGCCAAGGTTGGGACCAGAGGTTTGATTGAGACTCCTAGCTCTTTAAATATTGAATATTCCATGACCATTTGATTTCATATTGAAGGAAAGGTAACATGTTTCATGCATCTATGAAGAGGTATCTTAGAGGCCATTCTATTAGGCTTCTATCGAGGTGGCTCTGGTATGAGGGAGGACACCTAAGACGTATTTCTACGGGCCTCAAGATTTCATCACCCTTTGTCTCCTAGTTATAACAACCTAATTTATACCTTCACTCATCACCATAGTGGATTTCATCACTTCTCATGGTAGGTGTTTGGAAAGCCCTCATCCTTTTATTTATTCTCTTTTCTCGGTGCCCCCCCAATGATTTAGATGGAAGAGTTTGGAAGAGTTATAGTCTAGGCCTATTTGAGTGCTTTTAATTTATCTTTTGTCTAGAGTCTTGTTTATTTTATAAGATAAAATATTAATTAATACATTGACATTATGATTCAAACACATACCACTTGTTGCACCACCTAAGCATGTAGTATCTTGGTTTGATAACTTCTTTTCTTCTATGGTTGTTCTTGATATTCTAGTTCTTTGATAGATTAATTACACCATTTAAAGAGCTATTATCACCTAGGAACTGTTCCCCTCTCAAGGGGAACTACTTCTAGACCACCCTCTTAGGGGTGCATTCATGATGCTTTGATGAACTCTCTTGCTTATTTCTTCTGATTCAAACTTGATATT
Source organism: Picea sitchensis (assembly GCA_010110895.2). NCBI lineage: Eukaryota > Viridiplantae > Streptophyta > Pinopsida > Pinales > Pinaceae > Picea > Picea sitchensis. Next base: position 55 of record SNQJ01S0193336.1, on the reverse strand, counting down.
CTAGTTTTCCCATCAGATATTAGATCATCCAACCTTACATGACCACATGAGATAT